>JADLZN010012076.1:775530-819806 GCA_018155175.1 Sinocyclocheilus anophthalmus | reverse complement strand
CTCTTTCTTTATGCACCAAGAGCTTGTAACACTCCAAAGAGAAGGAAAACTTGAAATCGCATCATATAACCCATTTAAGGCAGATATTTTAAAAAATATGCGTATTATTTTTTTCTTCGCTAGGAGGCGGTACACTACGGTTTAGCGGAACTAGGCAGTACTGGTTAGGAGTTGATCAAAATGGTTGGATGCATTCGAAAGCTGAATTTCTAAGCTTTAAAATGATACCTAATTATTTAAAAAAAGGTTATATAAAAGATAAAATAGACAAACATTATAGGTTTTTCATTCAGCTTGTTAAGTGTTCAATAGAGCTCTCCAACTGATTTCTTCAATTCATGGGTTTAGGCATTATTTATACATGAAAGACGCAATGGATTGTTTTGATTTTGGACTAATTTCAATCGAGAGAATCTGCTGTAAATAATGATATGTCATTTTCCACAATCGGAGCATGTTTCATGAAATGAAGAATATTGCAACGTGCGCATTTGGAGTTTTATGTGTTATAATTCGATGATGCATATCTTTAGATCTAAATGACAGATTATGGTAAGACTAGCTCATTTTAATCGAGAGAATTTTCTGGAAATAATGACGTGCTATTTTCCATGATCTATGAAGTTATGAATGAAAACGTAACCTATGTTTTTCTCAGTTTAATTGTTTCATGTGTGTGATAACATTGTAAGTAATATATTTAGATCCAATGAACGGAGAATTTTCTGAAAATAATGACGTGCAATTTTTCATGATATATGCATGTCTCATGAAGTTATGAATAAAAGCACAAAGTGAGACTACACTTATTTGTCCTGCTGCACCTGAAGCGTGCCCATTGGATTTGATGTGTTATAGCAATATGAGCAATATCTTTGGATCTCATCGACGGATTATGGTAACTGGGCTCATTTAAATCGGGAGGATGTTCTGAAAATAATGACGTGCGGTTTTTCAAGATCTATGCATGTTTTTGCATGTGTTACAGTTCTATGAACGAAATCTTTCGATCTGATCGACAGATTATGGTAAATTTGGGCTCTTTTTAATCAGGAGAATTTTCTGAATATAATGTTGCACAGTTATATGCATAAAATCTAATTATATATGCATAAGATCTATGCATGTTTGGTGAAGTTACGAGCTAAAACGCCACAGGACTGCAACCTCTGATTTTTTTTGCTAAGCTACATGACCTAATTCTGTTTTATGTGTTATAGCTTTATGAGAGATATCTTTAGATCTAAACGATGGATTTTGGTGAGTTTGGTGACTCTTTTTAATCGGGAGAATTTTCTGCAAATAATGACGTGTCGTTTTCTATGATATAAGCATGTTTTATGAAGTTACGAGCGAAATCGTCACATGACAGCTACCTTAGATTTTTTGGCTAAACTACATGCTGCCTGTGCAGTTTTATGTGTGTTATAAATTCATGAGGAAAATCTTTAGATATAAATGTCAGATTATAGGTTTTGGGCTCTTTTTAATCAGGAGAATCTGCTCTAAATAATGGTGCCTAATTTTCCACGATCTGATGTTTTCATGAATGATGACCACATTTCACATGATGACCTCATGTTTTATGAAGTTACAAGTAAAATGGTGACATCAATATATTATTTTCATATGGGTCTGGGGGTGACTTTTTGTACAAAAACTTGCTCCAGTTTATTCAAAGCCCCAAACAATTATGCTTGTTTTATTCTACTCGATGAGACCTTTGAAATGACATATGATATGGCACATGACTATTTGAGCTGTATGATATTTTTGACATTTAAAGTACATGGCACAAAAAAAATATTTAGTAAATTATGATTTTTTTTTTTGTCATTTATCAGCAAATAACTCGGCACTACTTTAGAGTTAATCAAAGCTACATGCACTGCAAAGCTCAGACTCTGAGCTTTCAAATTATATCAATTTTTTGTTGATCAAGGCAGTGGTTTGAAAAATATGATTAGTAATAGTGCGGAGAGGGGTGTCCCGCCCGCGGTACACTACGGTTTAGAACATGAAATTCGTAAATTGGTAGAGAGATTTTGCTATACCATTTATACCACAGAAGATACATTTAATCAGCGATCACCATGATTTTTACATTACATTGACAAGCAACCAGGTGAAAACGAGGGGGACAATCCTAAACAAGTTAAATTGAGGTACACACAAAAATACACTACCATTTAAAGGTTTGGAATTGGTAATGTTTTTCAAATAAATCTCTTATGCTTACTAGGTGCATTGATTTATAAACAAAATACCAGTAAAAAAACAGTTAATATTGTGAAAGATTATCCAATTCAAACACAACGGTTGTCTATTTGAAATATTTGGCAAAATGAATTGTCAGTCATTATTTCTCGAGTCTTGTTACATGATTCTTCAGAAATCATTCTAATATGCTGAAACATTTATTACTGTCATCAATGTTGAAAACAGTTGTGCTCTTAATATTTTTGTGGAAACCATTTAAAGATCTTTCAGGATTCTTAGATGAAGTTTGAAAAGCATTTCTTCTGTTCTCTTTTTATCAATTTATGCATCTTTTCAAAATTTGATTCTTTTTTAATATATATCGTATCGGTGTGGAGTGAGGAGAGCATTCAAAACAAGAATTAACGCAATCCTACACTCCATGATGACACAAAGCAAATTAGTGCTGTTTAGCAGAAATGCTGTGAGACACAACAGACGGGAAAAGACAGAAAACCATGTGGGAGGATCTGTGCGCGAAACTAAGAGTGAGGGAAAGAAAGGCGGGACTGTGAGAGAGAGGAGCATGACTTAATAAATGATGAGTAAACTATGGCAAAACAAGAGTCCAAACCCAGTGGGGTCACAGGAATGTGTTTAAGAGATGAACATGTCTAGTGATTCTATCAATCTCATTCAAAAAACAGAAACTTTGTAATCAGACTTGGATCTAAATTGTTTAAAAGGGGCTTAAGAGAGCAGAATGTCCCAAAAGACGTTTTGAATTAGGAAACTTATTTCTGTATTAGGGGCAGCCCAATTAATCGAATGCGATTGTCAGGCGCATTTGTCCCCAGTGAAAAGACGGTTCTGTGAATAGTAGTAAACGACGATTAAATCGTCTGCGATTATGATAATTTTTGCGACTGCGTGTCAGTGGAACTATGCTTTGTGTAGTAAAGCTGCTCCATTGAAAAATACACATTTGATACGTTTACTCAAAAATCCTTCATAAGTCAGTCGAGTGTTTGAATAAATCTGCGTGAGATGATGTGGCTTCTGTACACAGAATAAGGCCAGCAACTATTATAGTATTCGAAGCAGTGATAAAGGCGATGTCGTAGCATTGCATTATTATTACTTTACTATAATAAAAATTATAAATAAGACGAACTTGGATAAACCAATATTGTCGTAGTCCTGTGTTTATTAGTCACGTTGATTTAATGAAAGCAGTTAAATCTTCTGTTTATTCAGCAACCGCTATAGGCATTTACTATACAAAACTCACCCCGGGTTTTTCTGCAAGGGTTATTTGGAGTTTCCGCACGAGAGCGCCCTCTGGCTTTGGATGGACATTTACTGCTGATCACAAAACCGTGCGTCACTGAAAGATACGTATGACAATCGCAGCTTCTGCCTAATCGCGATTTATCGCCTTTGCGATTTAATTTTGATTAATTGTGCAGCCCTACGCTGTATTAAAGTTTCTAATATTTTTTAGGTCAAAATACACTCTCTTCACCAAGTTTATTGTTCATTGACTACTATAAGTAGGCCTATGCCATTCACGGGTTTATTGCCCCCAAAAGTGTAAACATTGAGCCTCCCAGGCACCATCAAAACATTTAGAGCAGCCCGCTATGATTCATCAGTCACTTTCCAGCTCAACCAAAAGTTAGAGTTTGAGGGGTGTCTACTGTAGGAAGCTGAGCCAGATGGTGTTTAGCCAGTGTGGCAACATGGCTGATGTGATACATGGGAAAATAAATTCAGATTTATTTGAAGAAATGCAAGCAAAAATTTGAACACTTGCCAAAATAAGCATAGACAGACAAAGGCGTAAAACAAGGTAAACACTGGTGGTGCTTTTAAAGATGGAGGAATCGGAGGGAATGTTTGGGTTTCAATCGAGATGCTAAACTTGAGTTTCTTCTCAACAGGTAAGCTAACGTTTTGGTACAAGTTTGCTCTGTACCGTCAAGCCCCAGATAAAATGGTAAGATATTGTGAGGCACGGAAGGACATGATGAGAATATCCTTCACCTTTAATAAGTGGGTATACAAGCGGTTCTCACCTGTAGGTTATCAGTTGAACCGCTGCTGAGATCATCCGCGGATTCTGAATCATTTTGGTTCTTATCCAAGCCACCTCCCTCTCCGGCAAACTCTTCATGAATTGCACCTTTTTCCGGTCCACGACTGCTCTTCTCCAACTCTTTATCTTTATCCTTCTCTCCATCTACATTGCGACTTGGGGACTTGGCTCTGGAACGAGGAAGTGAGCCAGGTAAAGTGTTCATTTGTGTTGGGGGGACGTGTGCCGTCGGGCTGCCCGGGCTGCCTCTGTCATCATTGGGCGGCAGTAAAGCATTGCCGGAGGGAGAGGGACACGGGCTCTTTTTGTTCTCATCTGGCCACTGGATCTCCAGGCCAGATGGTCGAATGGGTCCAGTCCCCCCTCGGCCTGCTGCACTGAGAGGTTTAGGAGGGGGCATGAGAGCCCTTCGCACCTCCCGCACATACTGCGCTGGGACATAGAAGGCCTTACTGGCCTCGTCCTTGCGCACCTGCCACCAGTCTTCATTGGTCTTCTTCACAAGCAGGTAACGTTCTCCCTGTTTAATGATGATCACACGGTCTTTGGATTTGTACTCATAGTCGTGCATCACCTCTATGTACATCTGACCCGGAGCCACCGAGCGGTCTGCCATCGCTGTCAAAGGTCAACAGCAGGAGTAGAGGAGCATGGTGAGGTGTGGGTGGGTTGATTTGAAATCAGCTGAAGGAGAAAGAGAGAGACAAAGGACATTTTATCAGAAATATTGATGACTTCTGTATCAGTGTGTGAAATGTTCTGCGGTTGCAAAGTCAAGGCAGTTTTATGGTAAATGACCAGGGATGCTCCGATCGATCGGCCGATAATCACATTTTATGACTCGATCGGTACTCACTAACTCAGCTGATCTCACGAACCGATCACAATTTGATGACGTCAACGCATGACGACGTACATGATGCGTGGGGACATAAATGATTTGGCACCACAGTCATGTCATCGCTGGTGTGGAAATGCTATGATACGTTTCGAGAAACAATGAAAAATTTGCTATTTGTCGCGTATGTTTCGCATAATGATATGATAAATAGATGGTTCATTTTTAACAGCAGATTCAGTGACGTTAGAGCTGATCTGCGCCTCACTGCACGCGTCTGCGGCGCGTTACGGCTACTGGAAACGGAGCTGATCGCGGCCGAATTTTCTAGTCAGTGCTTGTGTTATGAGGCCAGCCGGGCACGTTTCTGAAGGGCTCTCCGCGCTGCTGGCTAAAAATAGTATTTTGTGAGTTGCACACGGGAGACGGAACAAAAACTCACGGAGCCCTAAGGAGATAACAGTGGAACAGTAATAACTGATCGGGGCTGTTATTTATAAACAAAATATCGTCTTGGCCTATTAGGCCTACTCAATAGCATTAACACAGGCTTTATTCCTTTCACCCTTTATCTGGAATGTCACGTTTGTGTCATGGAATTCGCACGCGAAAATGTTGTCTCATGAAAAAAATTTATTTAAAAAAAAATGTAGTTAATATTTGCAACATTTATGATTTATTTTATCCACCCCCGACCCACCCGCAAATAATCAGAATGCATTTTTTATTACCCAGCCCGTGGATTAACAACTTCAGTCTGCTCATCACCTTAACTTTAACTGTGTTTGTAGCTGGCGCCATAGCCAGACTGATAAACAAAAACAGACCAGAAGTTAACTTCGGGCCAGGTGCGTGCACCCGATGAAACCGTCTATATAAAGCTTGAAGCATCAGAATCGGCATCAGTATCGGCCGATCACCATGACAAGAAATCGGTACTCAATATCGGCTGCAAAAATCCTGATCGGAGCATCCCTATGATTGACCAAGCAATTCATTAGTTTCCTCTTTGAGGGGGGGGGGGGGGATATAGGAAAATAAAAAGATAATGAAAAATGATCAATAAATGTAAAATTAAAGTATTAAATTAAATATTAATAAAATACTATTTATGCTGTTGGTTTTTCAACTTCCTGGAATGATGTCATAAAACCTTTTCTATATAAACCTGCAAATTTAGCCTCATTTCTCATATTCACATCTAATAACATTTTAACATACAGTATTATGTGTAAGGTGCACAAATTAAAACATGAAGCAAAAACTCCTTCCTGTGAGTTCAAAACATTCACCACTATGGAGAAACCAGGATTTTGAAACAAAGTGGAATTTGATTCAGGGTATATGAACTTCAGCACAAAGCAAACATCCACACTCAGGTGTCTTTGACTTGAGCAACTCGTCCTGATTGAGACACAATTATGAGGTCACAAATTATACAGAGCAGATTCAGTGGCCTTTTCAGTGATTTTCTAAAGGTGACACCTTTAAACACACACCATACACATTTAACTATGATAAACATGACAATATTACACAAAACTAAACTCATCTGTCTAAAGTATTATTCATATCTCCAGGGCCAAAGGTTTTTAATGTAGGCACTTAAACATCTAGCCTAAGTAAGTAGTTACACAAAAGTGCAGCAATGACTTTGCTAACAAACACGTGGTCTCTACAAAGGATTCTGTCACATTACTTGCATGCTTGTATAATCGCAATTCTAGTGTTTTCCTTCAGCACCAGACACTAAACAGCACATTTTATGTCATATATTCAAGGAAAAGCTCATTGCCAATAGCCAACTGTAATAGCTATATCTGATTTTATGTCTAGAAAAAAAATGTATGACAAAAGTCTATTAATCCTGCTGAAGTTTCTGTGGACGTCTGATAGTGCAGGTGTCTTTCCATCCTCATAACTTAAGCACAGCATCAAAAGAAATCACTGATAGCCCATGTCGGCATGCTGCTTAACCAGAGAGAGCTGAGCTAAGCAACTAAACACTGGTTTACTGAACACAAGCCTGATCCAATGAGTGATGACATCAGGAAGAGTAAATCCTGCGGCGAAGTGTCTGAGAACAGGATTTTGGGATGAAGAAAAGAAAAGAAAAGGTTCCTACAACTTTTGACCAATGTACTTCCATGACATTTTCCAAGACTTTCTAGTAATTCATGATTACTGAATACATAATTTTATAAGGAAACAATTTTCAAACAATTTCTAGCCAATACAAAACTAGACAAATCTATAATTCCTATATATATGACACCTTTTAACGATTTTGTTAATTTTCACATGACTTTTCCAAGTTTCCCATGACCTTGGGAAACCTGGAGAAATATCAAAGCTTTCTTTCATGTTTTGGACTAGAATACAACAAAGTTTCATTCAAAAAGGTATTTTTATTTGTCATGGGAAAACTTTTAATGAATGTCAGTAAGCACAAAGCCAGTGTTTCAGTGAATTGAATAAATAATGCACAATAAGTTTAACAAGACAATGTAAGAGCAAAGCATGTGACAGAAGCTCCACCCACACAGAGAAAGCTCATCAAATCTCCAACACAATCACTAGCATAGCCTACATACCCTCCTGTCAACATGAGGACAGCTTAAAGGGGTCATATGATGCGATTTCCTTTCTCTTTGGAGTGTTACAAGCTGATTGTGCATAGATAAGATCCCTGAAGTTGCAAAGACTAAAGTCTCAAAACCAAAGAGATATCCTTTTATCAAAGTTAAGACTCTGCCCCGCCCCCCTAAAACGGCTCGTTCTAACACGCCCCCACATATCTACCTCACTATGTGGAAATATTAGCATAATGCCGCCCAAATGTGCACGCAAAGAAAGAAGGCTTGGTTTCAGTAACCAAGTGTACTGCACACATAGCAGCTTCATCACTGTGTCTGTCACGCGACTCTGTTCCCCTTTCGGGCTTGAACTGATGGTAAAACTAATGACCTTATTATTTACTGTCTTTACATTTATTTTGAAAGTTGAAGCTCGCGATTATGGTAAGGGGCGTTACATTCCGACAGTGCTTTCGGTGTTCGGCCAATCACAATGCACTGGGTCAGCTGGCCAATCAGAGCAGACTGCGCTTGTCAAAAGAGGGGGATTTGTTGAAAACGACGTGTTTGAGAGAAGCGGGGCATAGAGGACCTACAATAATGTACAGTATTTGAAAAATAATGTGTTTTTTGAACATTAAAGCATGTCAACATTCTGTTACACCAAATACACAAAATAATGATCTTTAAAAAAGCATCATATGACCCCTTTAAAGTGCTGTCCTATAGATTTTAATCCAGGATTTAAACTCTTTAAGGCCACTTAAATTAAGTGTTAAAATGCATGGCAGGACATAAACTACCGTTTTACAATTTGCCATTGATAATGATCATTTCCCCCTATACAATGAGTAACGTTAACTACAATTTCCTTGTCATTTTACCTCCGTGTACGACATAAATCTGTATCGTTATGTCATATAAACACTTCAAACAATGACACATCAATGTCAAACGTCACGAAATTAGCTTTCCCAGTCAAACATAATCCAGCTGACAAAATAAATAATAATAAAAAATGCATTACAAAAAAATAAAATGGTAAAAAAAAAAAGAATGAGGCTAAAGGGAAGATCTTTAATCTGAGGTGAAACTCCTTCCCTCAGGTAAATTAAGTTAACGATAAGTGTCACACTTTAAAACTCACCTGTGTGACAGGTTAACGTCTCAAAATAAACGTTCAAATGTAATTTTCTCAGGAAAGTCAGTGTTAAAGACTGTATACATAGTTTTCTCCGCTGGAAAGAGGTGAGTAGACCTGAGGAAACAGGTTCGCTCTCATTCCTACCTGCTAACCAGCTAGCACGTTCACAAAATCCGTAAAACCCTATTAAACACCTATAATTGTTTCTATGTCTACAGGTTACCGACAGATGAACGTACCTCAAGAAATGTTCCAGGTGTTTCGTGAGCTAGGGCGAAAGAAACGTGATGAATTTCACGTTCATTGGTCTTGCTGGGCAGTTGAGCGTCGAAGTTCCTTGTTCCTGAGCCGCGGCGCGAGCGAACGCTTTCCCACAAGCGCACTCCCACGCGCTCCTGACGGGCCGGTGCTTGTGAGAACTTCGCTTGGAATCTGGAGGGTCGTATGACGGTAAACTGACGCCACCGTGAGGCTATAGATGGATAACCTCACTAAACTATAATTAAGAAATTAGGAATTTAAAAAGTGCTCTCCAAAATTATTTGTCTGATTTAGAGGCCTGCAAGCCCGTCGGGTCCCGCTGAGTCCAATCGGGCCGGGATCGGGCCATTTTATTTTATTTTTTGTATTTTTTTTTTTTTTTTTTTTACAGATCGGGCTCGGGTCGGACTCGGGCTCATTTAGCTTCTCTCCTTTTATTGTGCCCATATACGCGCAGAGCACACATAGGCTACTGTATGAAATATTGTTAAATTAAATTATAAATAGGCATATTATACATCGCCTATGCAATACGCAACGCATATACGCATGCATAGCATACAGGTGACAGTTGACCATGCAGAGAATCAGGGAGAAGTTGGAGCGTGGGGAGTTAAAAGTTCCCAATGCTTCGGAAAAGCTGTATTTTGGAAGAATCTTGATTTGATATACCACGGCAAACAGTGAGTCAATTGGCCATGTGCAGTACAGAATCTGCAAACATAACCTTGCACATGACAGCAAAAAAACGCATGCAATAGGCTAAAGCCTGCCGCAAAGCCCCAGCAAAAGTAATTACCATGAATGTGTCGGGGAAATAGTAAGGAGATATTTGAATTATTTATTAATAAATTAGTGTTTTCTGAGTCAGTGTCGCAAAGATAAAGATGATGATCCTGACTCGCAAAAAAATATCTTCATTATATCTATATATATTATAATAAGATATGAAGAGTCAGGATGCAAAAAGCTCTAAGGGCATCTGAAATTTTCCTTCTAAAAATAGCATTTTTTATCAGGTCCTGAGTTTAGGTTCATCATTTACTTTACTGGCAATGTAGGTCCTTGTCTAGGCCATTAAAGTGAAATAAAGAACATAAATATAGGAGTTCTGATAAATGCTCACCTTAGATGAAAAATTTCAGATGGCATAGGAGGGTTTTTGCATTGAATCTCACCTGCTATATATATAGAACCTTTCCTGTTGGATCTCCATGCATTAAATAAACATTACATTTAAAAGGCAAAATACAATTATATTTTGTATTTTTACACTATGTAATATTCTGTTTATCAAAACCAATAAATCTCATCAAGTTAGTGTTTTTACGTATTTTCATATTTATTCCAAAATAATAACAAAAGACAGTAATAATATAAACAATATATTTTATTTGTCAACTGACGTTCAGCTGTTCTTTTTATCTTTACCAGCGGGTGTCGCTATTGGACAGTTATTTTGTAAAAACTAGTGACTTACACTTTTTAATATCACATTTTGTAATACATGCGTTGTTTTATTTTTGTAATATCGATAACGTTCTCATCCAGTTTTTTTTTCTAAAGAGACTCTGCCTCCCTTGCCTTGACTGATGGCAGAAGCCGTACAACACAAAGATCAGAAATTCATTCATCTTAAATTATGATCCTTGCGGAAGTTGCGGCTTTGAGGTTATGTAAATTTTGGCAGGTTATTTTACATTCAGTATTCAAATTAATAAAAGTGATGAATGGAAAATTGGGCGTTCAATTAAGTATAGCGTTTTGTAATTTTATATATATATATATATATATATATATTATATATATTATATATATATATATATATATGATACATCGCACCCCCAAATCACAAACTGACTTATCTCGTGGCACTCTACATACATGTATGTAAGGGCACTTTACAACATTAACTGCAGAGACCCAACATTCCCTCATTAGCAAGCACTTGATGACAGCAGCAAGAAAAAAAGTTTCCATCTCTCTAGAGGTCTGGGTGAAAAAAACATGGCTCATAGCATTGTATTGATGATGATTTTCTTCTTTGCATATTACCCTAGACAGAAGACATAATACAGTGACTGGAACGAATCATATCTGTGCCTGGAACTGCAGCTGAGAAGCAGATGTTTCTAACAGAAGTGATTTTGCCTGAGGTGAGCTATAGATATGTGTACTAAATTAACAATTAGAATAGGAATTTAATTTAAAGCAAAGAAATTGATAAGCAAGTGATGGCTTTGAGGCCTCTAAAGCTACGGGTGTCAATATAATTTGAGGAGCAACAATCAGAGATTATATACCAAGTAGGCCTACAATAAAATGGAAGCATGACTTCTTTAATTGTTGGCTTCCAAACTGCAGTACTTCAGTATAAGTAGCAACTTAATTGAAAAGATTAAACTGAAACCTTAAATGTGGTTAAAGTTGTCTGTTTGTCACATTAAAATTAATACTGTGCATTTCTTAGTTTCTGATTTATTGGTTGCAAACCAATTGTCAACATGTGCCGAATCTGTGCTTCTGAAGTGCACATCTTTCGAAGGAAAGAAAAGGTAGAGGATATTTTTTCATTGTGGGTGTTCATATTTACTCTTTGTATAAAAATAATTTAAACTGATAAATAACAGGTTGGAGATTAAAATAATGATTATTTGAGAAGGCTAAATTGATCAAACAGGATAAGCTCACTGTCTGCCGCTGGCCCTTGCTCCTTACAAAAACTTACATTTAACGAACAAAAAAATGTTCCAAATGTTTTTCTAAATTAACTTAATAAAAACACGAAACGAAATATAATCACTTTGACATTACACAAAACTGAACTATTGCTGAAACAGTAGGGGGAAGACGGGGCCTAATGGTTAGAGAGTAACCCAAAGGTTGCGGGTTCGAGTCTCGTACCGGCAGGGATTGTAGGTGGGGGGACTGAATGTACATGCTCTCTCCCACTTTCAATACCAACGACTGAGGTGTCCTTGAGCAAGGCACCGAACCCCCAACTGCGCAGCAAAATGGCTGCCCACTGCTCCGGGTGTGTGTTCACGGTGTGTGTGTTCCCTGCTGTGTGTGTGCGCACTGCATATGGGATAAATGCAGAGTGCTAATTCCGAGTATGGGCACCATACTTGGCCACATGTCACGTCACTTCATTAGTATAAGCTGTTTTGGGAGAAGAGGGGGGGGGGGTGGAATGGGCTTGGGTCAAGAATTCTGATGAGCTGTCGGACATCAGGGGGGAGATGGGCTCGGGTCAAGACGGCCGGGCTAGGGCCTATATTTGAGGCCTATTTGAGCTCTAGTCTGATTTTCATTGGATTAGATGCCAAATTAAATGGCAGTGTTACACTGACACACTGACACAAAAGCACAATTTTTTACAAACAATACAAACATCCCTGCATTGGTGTTTCTAAGTAATGTTAAACATGCAGTAATATATTTTGTAATTTATAGTTACAACTTTCATAAAACATGAAAATTGTCATGTCAGAAAGTGCAGATAATCTGTAGTATAACCAACACATTAATTGAGCTTCTTCTTCACAGACTGCTCAAAACAATCTGAAAGAGAAAAGGTTACTCATAAATTTCTTCCTGTTTGAACTTTATTCCATCCAGCACACCTACCTTCACTGTCATAAAATACTAAACTATTTTCCTCCTGCTCAGTCTGGCAGTGAAATTCAATAGGTTTTTGTCTTTCTTTTCTTTTGTGTTTTAACTGTTTCTATCTGTGAACTGCTGTATCTATGTTCAGTAAAATGGCAGAATCCAGTGTTTCTTTGGCTCAGGATCAGTTCAGCTGTCTGGATCTACTGAAGGATCCAGCGGCCGTTCCCTGTGGACACACTTACTGTATGTACTGTATGAACTATGGTTACAGGTGATATTCACTGTTATCACTTGAATATAAAAGGGGTGTGACATTGGTTATTCAGTCAGTGGCTAGAGTAATGTATATAATCTGTTGTGTGAAGGAAACAATTTGACACCATCGCCTGTTATTAAATTTACTCATCAGTCCCAAACAATGACTGTGTGAACATAAATGTATTCAGAATTTAACAGAACAAACAACTGTCTGTAGCTGTTAAGAAGCGTGTTGTTGTAAAAGGAGTTGAGCTGGTTATCACTGTGCACCAAACATGGCAGCAAAGTGTTACACTGACACAAAATATTTGTATTACACATTTACACAGAATGTAGGTGTATGTGTGTCTGATGTTGTTCAAATGAATGTCAACTACTGATTATAATGAATCCCTTCTCTTTTCGCTCTGTCAGCCCCTCCTACATTCAGTTCAGGAAAAAGTGAAACTTACTCCTACTTCCTGCATTTTCTTGTTGTGGGAATCAGCGTTCTTTGAATTTTAGGCTAGACTCTTTGTGGGTTACTATTTTGTGTATTAAAATGGCAGAATCCAGTGTTTCTTTGGCTCAGGATCAGTTCAGCTGTTCAATCTGTCTGGATCTACTGAAGGATCCAGTGGCGCTTACCTGTGGACACAGTTACTGTATGAGCTGTATTACAAACTGCTGGGATCAAGAGGATCAGAAGAGAGTCTACAGCTGCCCTCAGTGCAAACAGGCATTCAGTCCAAGACCTGCTTTAGCTAGAAACACCACGCTGTCTGAAGTGCTGGAGAAACTCAAGAAGACAAAACTCCAAGCTGTTCATCCTGACCAGTGTTTCGCTGGATCTGGAGATGTGGAGTGTGACGTGTGTACTGGGGACAAAAACAAAGCCATCAAGTCCTGTCTGGTGTGTCTGAACTCTTACTGTCAAAATCATCTTGAACAACATGAGACTTTCTTCAGAAGTAAGGGACACAATCTAATGGATGCCACTGGGCGACTGCAGGAGATGATATGCCCTCAACATGAGAAACTACTAGAGATCTTCTGTCGTAGTGAACAGAAATGTATTTGTTTGCTGTGTATGGTGGAGGAACACAAAAATCACAACACTGTATCAGTTGCAGCAGAGAGGACTGAGAAACAGGTATGAAATAAAAATGCTTAAATTAATGTCAAATGCATGCAAAATATGTTTTATTATTACAGTGATTCCCAACTCCGGTCCTGGGGACCCACTGCTCTGCACATTTTATATGTCTTCCTTATTTAACACACCTGATACAGATCATCAGCTTGAAGGAGAGCGCTCCATGAACTGAACTGTGTATGTCAGTTAAGGCAGACATACAAAATCTGTAGAGCAGTGGGTCCACAGAACCAATGAGTACCACTGGATTATAGCACTGCCGTTACTATAATGACTGATGTCTGAAAGCATATGGATTCACATATACATGTAACATTAACTTCCCAACAGAGACAGTTGGAAAAAACACAGAGAAATTTCCAGAAGAGGATCCAGGAGAGACAGAAGGAGCTTGAAGAGCTGAGAGAGGCTGTAGAGTCTCACAAGGTGAGTTTTGAGCAGAAGAACAGCTGCTGGCTGCTGAAGAGCTGTTTCAGACTCAGTGTGGACTCTCCTCCAGTCAGTCAGTGAGGAGCCGGTGCTGGAGCTCTTTCAGTCCCACTGAAGCCCACTGTGGGGAACAGGCTGTGTGAGGTAGCAGTAAGAGCTGAGTGAATGGACTGATTCTAATGCTTCTCTCTCTCTGTGTGTCCTAACAGCGCTCTGCACAGGCAGCAGTGGAGGAAAGCGAGATGATCTTTTCTGATCTGATTCGCTCCATTAAGAAAAACCGCTCTGACATGACACGGCTGATCAGAGATCAGGAAAAGACTGCAGTCGAGCTGAAGGACAACTGGAGCAACTGGAGCAGGAGATTGAAGATCTGAGGAGGAGAGACGCTGAGCTGGAGCAACTTTCACACACAGAGCATCACATCCATTTCCTCCAGGTAACAGAGATCTGACAAACAGGACAGTGATCTTTAGGAAGGGAAGAGCATGTTGTTCAGAGATTGTGTTTCTATCAAATGTTTCTGTGTCTTTAGCTGGTGTTTCTCTTGTGTCTTTGTGTCTGTGTAATGTTTCCAGTCTCTCTCTGTTCCTCCTGGATCTACAGACTCGCCCAGCATAACTGTCAGTTCTCGTCTCTCTTTTGATGATATTGGTAAATCTGTGTCTCATCTGAGAGAGAAACTGGAGCATTTCTGCAGAGAAGAGATAGAGAAGATATCTGGTAAACGTAAGTACTGGATCATTTATGTACTCTCAGTAAAAATGTAATATTAAATAGATGTACATTTAGTGTTCTCTGTACTTTTTTTAATATTCCACAGTAACATACATTGAGATCTTTCCCACACCCGAGTTCAAGTCCAGGGAGGAATTTTTACAATGTAAGTCTCTACACACACACATGCTACTACTACATTGATTTACGCCCTTATAATCTGATTGACAGCTTCATGAAGTAACAATTCTTCTCTGTTAATCTTGAAGTTGAATAAAATAAGAAATAAAAATAAAACTCTTGCATCTCTTAATGTTTCATTATATTCTAGATTATTTGTTTTGTTTCCATCAGATTCCCATCAGTTCACTCTGGAAATAAATACAGTGCATAAAAGAATTTGTCTGTCTGAGGGGAACAGAGTGATTACATACACTGACACGGTCCAGCCGTATCCTGATCATCCAGACAGATTTGATACTGTGGAGCAGGTGTTGTGTAGAGAGAGTGTGTGTGGACGCCGTTACTGGGAGGTTGAGTGGAGTGGTAAGGTCGGTATATCAGAATCATATAAGAGAATCAGCAGGAAGGGAGTGAGAAATGAATGTGCTTTTGGATGGCAAGACAATCAGTCCTGGAGTTTGTTCTGCTCTCCCTCCAGATACTCATTCAGACACAATAACATAAAGACTGATCTTCCTGTAAAGTCCATCAGCAGTAGAATAGGAGTGTATGTGGATCACAGTGCAGGAACTCTGTCCTTCTACAGCGTCTCTGACACAAGGACCCTCATTCACAGAGTCCACACCACATTCACTCAGCCTCTCTATGCTGGGCTTAGAGTCAATTATAAATTTGGATCAGTTTCAAAAGTAAAACTGTGTGAATTGAACTGTATTGAAGGTACAGAGAATCATTTTTGAGGTCAATGTAAAATCAGTGAAAAATGTCGAGTGGAGTCTTTTCTTTATTTATTTCCAGATCAATATACTATCTGAACTCCTATCAGGGAAATAACATGAAACTTTATTTGTGTGTAAATCTTAGTTTAATCAGATAAATGAATATTTATAAAGAAAGACTACAAGAAACTATGTGGAAATATCATCATTGACACCAACAGCAGAAATAATACTTGTAATGTAACTTAATTTACTTACTTGTTTAATATAAATAAAACAAATTAGAAGCATGAGAGGCATTGTTGTGTTTCCTTCATTAACTGAGTGGATTTACAGGTTCCTCTTCGTCTTCAAATATTAAATGTCTAAACAATGTTGGATTCAACAGTGACACTAGAGAGATATTTACTTAAATAAAAATGCAAATATGTGTAATGGTTTCCAGAAATAATTGTGACAATTGAGTTTCATATTGTTGCTTCTGTCACTGCATCTCTGGATCTTCTCATTTTGCCTCAACAGACTTACTGTAAGCCATTAATCATTTATTTTAACCACAGCGACTTTAACCAATAACAGAAAGGGCCAGTCCTGCTCTATCGGCCTCCCATTAAGAGTACTTACTTAAAGCACAGTGGTAACACACTTGCCCTGTTCCCTGTGTTAAATTAGGATACTTAACTGTAAACCCACTGGATGCTCACACTCATTTAGATCCTTTATTTAAATTTCAAATGTAAGTTTGTGTCACTGCTGTTCCATTCTTCTTCCATAACTGTCACTGGTTCACTCTACCAAATAACCTGAATGTTTTTAAACTCTTCCTAATTGGCAAGACGATGACGAGACTTTTAATTTAAAATTTATCATGGATATTATTTAACAAAGTTATCACATGACAATCATGCAGCAGTTATAAAAGCAACAAACTCTTCTACAATTATTCATGATTTGCATATTAAATATTATTTTATAAATTGTCATGCAATAGAAGTGATAATACAATAAAATCATTAACAGTAGACTCATTGTAGGGACACTTAGTAAACAGTGAGAGGAAATATTTTGAGGGTCAACATTAGTATCTGTGCTCAGAGAGCAGCAGAGTGTTAGATTGCAACGTTACATGAGAGATCAACTATTAACACAAACATACTTTCAACAGAATGCAGGAATCATTTTAAATGTGTAAAAGACATAGTTGAGTTGAAACCTTCATCTCACCAGCTCTCTCTCTCCCGCTTTCCCTCTCTTCCTCCCTCTCTTGGCCACTCCTACTTTCAGTTCAGTGAAAGTGAAACTCATCACTACTTCCTTCTTAGTCTGGGTGTGGGATTCATCAGTTTTGCTGTTGTTGTTGATTTCTGTTTCTAAGATCTAGACTGTCTGAGTTATTGTATTTGCAGTAAAATGGCAGTATCTAGTGTTTATTTGGCTCAGGATGAGTTCAGCTGTTCAATCTGTCTTGATCTACTGAAAGATCCAGTGACCATTCCCTGTGGACACAGTTACTGTATGAGCTGTATTACAGGCTGCTGGGATCAGGATGATCAGAAGGGAGTCTACAGCTGCCCTCAATGCAGACAGACATTCAGTCCAAGACCTGCTTTAGCTAGAAACACCACGCTGTCTGAAGTGGTGGAGAAACTGAAGAAGACCAAACTAAAAGATGCTGTTCCTGCTGGACCTGGAGATGTGGAGTGTGACGTCTGTACTGGGAGAAAATATAAAGCCATCAAGTCCTGTCTGGTGTGTCTGAACTCTTACTGTCAAAATCATCTTGAACAACATGAGAATCTCTTCAAAGGTAAGAGACACAATCTAATGGATGCCACTGGACGACTGCAGGAGATGATCTGCCCTCAACATGAGAAACTGCTGGAGATTTTCTGTCGTACTGATCAGCAGTGTATATGTTATTTGTGTACAATGGATGAACACAAAAACCATGAGACTGTATCAGCTGCAGCAGAGAGGACTGAGAAACAGGTATTAATGTGTCTAATGCAAACATAACAATTGCAGCATGATTAATTTGAAAATATACCATAAAAGTTTTTGTTTATCATGCACTATGGAAATTTGATATATTTATATAAAATCTAATAATAGTGGTTAATATCAGAAAAGCAGTTAGCAACACTAACACTTACATTCTTAAATTGATTGTAAGATTAACAAACAAAATAAATACAGCCATTTCTAAAAATTTTCAAACTTACTGGTTAACAGACACATATGCTGAACAACAAACTTTTCCAACAGAGTCAATTGAATGAGAGACAGAGTAAATTCCGCCAGAGAATCCAGGAGAGACAGAATGAGCTTGAAGAGCTGAGAGAGATTATAGAGTCTCACAAGGTGAGTTTTGAGCAGAAGAACAGCTGCTGGCTGCTGAAGAGCTGTTTCAGATTCAGTTAGGACACTCCTCCAGTCAGTCAGTGAGGAGCCAGTGCTGGAGCTCTTTCAGTCCCACTGAAGCCCACTGTGGGGAACAGGCTGTGTGAGGTAGCAGTTAGAGCTGAGTGAATGTACTGATTATAATGCTTCTCTCTCTCGGTGTGTCCTAACAGCGCTCTGCACAGGCAGCAGTGGAGGACAGTGAGAGGATCTTTACTGAGCTGATCCGCTCCATTGAGAGAAGCTGCTCTGAGGTGACACAGCTGATCAGAGATCAGGAAAAGGCTGCAGTGAGTCGAGCTGAAGGACAACTGGAGCAACTGGAGCAGGAGATTGAAGATCTGAGGAGGAGAGATGCTGAGCTGGAGCAGCTTTCACACACAGACAATCACATCCGTTTCTTCCAGGTAACAGAGATCTGACAAACAGGACAGTGATCTTTAGGAAGGGAAGAGCATGTTGTTCAGAGATTGTGTTTCTATCAAATGTTTCTGTGTCTTTAGCTGGTGTTTCTATTGTGTCTTTGTGTCTGTTTCCAGTCTCTCTCTGTTCCTCCTGGATCTACAGACTCACCCAGCATCACTGTCAGTTCTCGTCTCTCTTTTGATGATATTCGTAAATCTGTTTCTCACCTGAGAGAGAAACTGGATCATTTCTGCAGAGAGGAGATGGCAGAGATATCTGATATGGGTAACGCACTGGATCATTCATTTACTCTCAGATATAGGTCAAGCATCATGCCAGAACATGCATAAATATTAAACATATATGGGATACATACATACTATGTTCTCTTTTCTTTCATATTAAACTAATATTGTTCATTCACTCAGTGTCTGTTGATTTTCATAGTAAAATACATCGAGTTTATATCCACCCCCGAACCCAAGAAAAGGGAGGAGTTTCTACAATGTAAGTAAAAATGACAACACGCACAAAAGGGGGATAAAAGAAAAATGTGCACAAAAAAATGAAAATCATGCCATCTAATGTCAGTAACTTTAAGATGATTTAGAAGCAGTTTATGTGTTTTATCTCTTTCAGATTACCGTCGGTTCACGCTGGATGAAAACACAATGCATAAATACCTCTGTCTGTCTGAGGAGAACAGAATGATTACTGAAACTAACACAGACCAGTCATATCCTGATCATCCAGACAGATTTGATAAGTTTGACTCAGGTGTTGTGTAGAGAGAGTGTGTGTGGACGCTGTTACTGGGAGGTTGAGTGGAGTGGGAGAGGAGTGTGTATATCAGTATCATATAAGAGCATCAGCAGGAAGGGACGGGGTGATGAATGTGCATTTGGATATAATGATCAGTCCTGGAGTTTGTATTGCTTTCCTTCCAGTTACTGCAAATACTCATTCTGTCACAATTACACAGAGACTGAGCTCACTGAGGTCTCCAGCTCCTCTAGAATAGGAGTGTATGTGGATCACAGTGCAGGAACTCTGTCCTTCTACAGCGTCTCTGACACAAGGACCCTCATTCACAGAGTCCACACCACATTCACTCAGCCTCTCTATGCTGGGTTTAGAGTTTATGGATCAGTGAAACTGTGTGATATCACAAAATAGATGATACAAAGTCATATAGTGCTGCATGTGATATTATCAATAAAAATACAAGTAAAAACCTTATCACATTAAGCTAATAATGGTTCATGTAAGGGTGAAAGAATAACAACAATATTCATTGTAACCAATGGCACAAATAATATACTGTCATAATGTATGCTGTAAATAAAAACATGAGCGAACAAAAGGCCATAATGTCATTTATTTAGGCCTTTGGAATCTGAATATATGACATCACAGTTATGAATTAACAACCTTGCAGTTGAAGATGTACTGTTCATTCTGTTTATGAAACACTGTGAATGAAAACAGATGGAAGTGTGATCAACATTAAAACAAGATTTTACTTCAATAAACATTAAAAGCAGAGAAAGTTTAGCCCCCCCCCACCTTCCTTTTTACTACAGTTTTACTGACGAGAAATTGCAAATGACTAAAGATAGGAAGTAAAAAAGTAAGAAAACATTGAATGAAGAAATGCAAATAATAAAATTAAAATAATGAAAAAAATGGACACATAAAATATTAAATAAAATGTTATTGTAAATACATTAAGATGATCACAGATAAATTGTAACAAAACACATACAGCAGAATAACTAAGAAAAATGGATTATCAATATAATTTAGTGTCATTTTTAATTTTAATTTTAATAAAAAAATATAATTTTAGGGAGGGGGGGTGCATTTTCTGTTAGTCAAGTCAAGTCAAGTCACCTTTATTTATATAGCCTTTATACAATACAGATTGTGTCAAAACAACTTTACAGCATTAAATAGGAAAACAGTGTCAATAATGCAAAATGACAATATTAAACACTCAATTTTCAGTTAAAGGCAATTCATCACTTAATTCAGTGATGTCATCGTCCAGCGCAGTTCAGTTTAAATAGTATCTTTGCAATCATTTGCAATCAAGTCAACGATATCGCTGGAAATGAAGTGTCCCCAACTAAGCAAGCCAGAGGCGACAGCGGCAAGGAACCAAAACTCCATCGGTGACAGAATGGAGAAAAAACCTTGTGAGAAACCAGGCTCAGTCGGGGGGGGGGGCAGTTCTCCTCTGACCAGACAAACCAGCAGTTCAAATCCAGGCTGCAGCAATGTCACATTGTGCAGAGTACTCATCTGGTTCCTGTGGTCTTGTCCCGGTGGTCGTCTAGGATACAAGGTCTTTACTGGGGATCTGTATCTGGGTCTCATCTAGTTGTCCTGGTCTCCGCTGTCTTTCAGGGCTGTGGAGGTCCTTTCTAGGTGCTGATCCACCATCTGGTCTGAATACGTACTGGATCCGGGTGACTGCAGTGACCATCTGATCTGGATACAGACTGGATCTGGTGGCTACGGTCAGGGGCGTCAGACTGGGGGTAAAACCAGTACTGATTACCAGGGCCCCAAAGGAAGAGAGGGATTAAAAAACTAAAATAGTATGGGGGGGGGGGCATGGGGGCCCATCAGGACTGCCTATGCATAGGGCCCGGGATCTTGTGCAACGCCCCTGGCTACGGTGACCTCGGAATAAGAAAAAAAAACAGACTAATATTAGCGTAGATGACATTCTTCTAACAATTTAGCAAGTACATCGGGTGTTATGAGACGTGTTCCCGGTTCTGGTTGACCTAATTTATGCAGCCTAAAAATCCTTTAATGGATTTTAATATTAGAAATGTGATAGTGTGTTATGTCTAAACCAGGTTAAGAGATGGGTCTTTAATCTAGATTTAACACTGACAAGAGTGTGTCTGCCTCCCGAAACAATGTTAGGTAGGTTATTCCAGAATTTGGTGGGCGCTAAATGGTCATGTCAAGTTTATTTGTACACGCTTTTCACATACAAATCATTGATGAGCACTTTACAGCAAATTTAGTTCTCTACCATATTAGGTAGTTTATCAGTGGTGACTGGGGGTCCATATTGCAGAAAGTACGGAAAACTCATTTAAGACAATAAAACACTATTAACAGCAATTTTATTATATGATGCAATCAAACTTATATCAAAATGTGGTAGTTCTGTATGTTGTTTCAGGGTTGCATTATCTGAGGTCCTCTGAGGGGTTGGTATCTTTTCTCAGGTGTTCTGGATCCAGACTGGAGCTTGTGTAAATCCTAGTTACATCCGTGGCAAAAAACAGAGAAACAAATAGAGACATAAGTAGTGTAACTGCTGTTTCAACCAAGCAAAATTGATTCGTTTAACCCAAACTAAAGAATAATAATGTGCATTTGTTTAGATATAACTGCAGTAAAAGATTATTTGAAAAGATTTGAATGCTTGGCCAAAGAGATGTGTCTTTAATCTAGATTTAAACAGAGAGAGTGTGTCTGAACCCCGAACGTTATCAGGAAGGCTATTCCAGAGTTTGGGAGCCAAATGTGAAAAAGCTCTACCTCCTTTAGTTGACTTTGATATCCTAGGTACTACCAAAAGTCCAGAGTTTGCGACCTTAGGGAGCGTGATGGAATGTAGCGTGGTAGAAAACTAGTTAGGTATGCAGGAGCTAACCCATTAAGGGTCTTGTATGTAAGTAATAATATTTTGTAACTGATTCGGAACTTAATAGGTAGCCAGTGCAGAGACTGTAAAATTGGGGTAATATGATCATATTTTCTTGACCTGGTAAGGACTCTAGCCGCTGCATTTTGGACTACCTGTAGCTTGTTTATTGAAGATGCAGGACAACCAGCTAGCAGTGCATTACAATAGTCCAGTCTAGAGGTCATGAATGCATGAACTAGCTTTTCTGCATCAGAAACAGGTATCATGTTTCGTAACTTGGCAATGTTTCTAAGATGGAAGAATGCCGTTTTTGTAACATGGGAAATATGATTTTCAAAAAACAAGTTGCTATCTAATATAAGACCCAGATTTTTGACTGTAGAGGAAGTAACCGTGCATCCGTTTAGTTGCAAATTGTAATCCAAGAGATTGTTTACTGTCTTTTGGTCCAATAAGTAATATCTCTGTCTTATCCGAATTTAATAGGAGAAAATTATTGGTCATCCAATCTTTTACATTTTTAACACACTCTGTTAGCTTAGATAATTTAGAAGTTTCATCTGGTCTTGTTGGATATATAGTTGAGTACACCCAAAAAGCCCCCCCCCCCCCATCAGCATAACATTGGAAACTAATCCCGTATTTCCTAATAATATTACCAAGTGGCAACATGTATATCGAAAATAGCAGAGGACCTAGGACAGATCCTTGTGGCACTCCATATTTTACTGGTGATAATTTAGATTATTATTAGACAATTATATCTTTTGAGTTTACCAAATAATAATCTATCATTTTGTCCTCATTGTTATTCTTCTGTTAATCTCCGTGACGGTGACGAGTGTGACGTGACGTCACCGAGCCGGAGACCAGGTGATCCTCCAACGCGGCTCTTTCTGTAGTCACACGGGCCGGGAAACAACAACCCAGGCCGGGACTTTGGAGCAAGGCGTTGTCCCCACCCCTCCGGCCGTGTCTGTATCCGTGTGTTCTGGCCGGTGCTCTCGTGATTCGGTAACCGGGGGAAGATGGCGGACCCGGCGGAGTGCACCATTAAAGTTATGTGCCGTTTCAGGCCGTTGAATAGCTCGGAGGTGACGAGGGGGGACAAATACGTAGCCAAATTTCAGGGAGAGGACAGCATCGTGATCGCGGTGAGTGACATTTTCGGACGGAGTTATTTTGTATCATTTACTTTTCGGTTGATCTCGCCCGAGCGGCTAATGCTAATGACCGCAGTCCATCAGAACCAGAATTTGGCACTAACTGTTAATCTGAATATTTGACACCGACACCAGCCTCTGCATCCGGTCCGGTGACACCCGAAACTGACCGTTTAATTCCGACATAAATGTTAATTTAGTTCATTTCAATGTCGTTTCCTCATGAGCTTCATGCTAACCGTGTTAGCCAGCCCTGCACATTCAACGCGGAAACACAGTTAGTTTTACACTTTAAGGACAGCAAAAACTTATTTTATTTATTTACTCCGTTTAAGATATGTAGTGGTTGCACATTGTAGGTTTAGTTTATTATTTTATACCTATAATTGTTAGTTAGGGTGTGGATATTTGTTGAATGAGCAGGAAACTGTCCGTATTTGTGGCTGTTTGTAAATACTGAGAGAAAATCTATATCAGGAATGTTTTCAAACGGTTCGATATCAAGGACCACCAAATATGTTCCCAATCGCTTAGGCCTCTCTTACTAAAAGGTAGCTGTTTTAAATAATAAAAAAATTGTATTCATGAAAATAACAATTAATGGATGTGTGTGAAAATGTGTGATTTTGTAACAGAACATTACCATATTTATTTGTCCATTAGTTTGAAAAAAAAAAATTTTTTAGGTTGTTACTGTACTAAAATCTAAGCAAATCATTAAAGTATTATTTGGAAAATATTTACTTTTAGTAGATACAGTATTTCTTCTATATAACCTTACATAAACATTTTTAAGTACAATTTTCTAAATATAATTTCATTTTCCACGCACCCCTTTTGTGACCCATCAAATTTGTTGGACTCTACTTTGTTTGAAAACTCCTGCTCTTCATAACATCAGGAGTCAAATTTAAAAAAAAAAAAAAAAAGGGTGTGAATGAAAGGTGAAATTGGACATGACTCATGAGGTTTGTAAAAAATGAAACAGAAGCTTGGCTATACCTCTTTTTCTAGCACATATACCTGTTAATATATAACTAGGCTTCTATTGAACCAAAGACCTGAATGCAACCCATTTAAAAGGACCAAGTAGAAATGCTGATGATCCGTATGTGCAGAAACTCAAGAGTTGCACTGACATCTGCGTGTATTTGTGGGTGGGGAATTGATTAATCATTGTCACTGTGCTTTGATTATCTTTAAACCCAGTTCAAACATGACAGTCTATATGTCATAAACTCTGAAGATTTTTTTCTATGGCTGACTAAACTATGGCATGATGAATGACATTTGAAAACAAACATGCCATGTGGCAAGCTGAATCATACAGGTGACCACCATCCCTTTTAAAGTAAATAATGATTATTTCATAGAGCAGTTTTTCTTGTATGTCCTCTTCAATTTCACAGATCTTTTATTATGTTGTTAAGGGTTGGGTATTCCTGTCTGCTTACAGTGTGTGCTAGTTCCTGAAAGATGGCTTTGAAATGGATATGTTTGTTTTTGTTCATTGCTCGCTCTCTTAATGGTCCTCTTGTGTGTGTGTATGAAGATAATGTGAGAGAATGCCCAGGAATTGGAGACTCCTTCAGGCTTATCCACAGTAATTTGAAAAAAATGAAAAGAGTGTGTGTAAGCACTAGAAGGAAGGTGAGATAATGATTTGGAAATAGAGAGCGCTCCACCCTGCGCTACCCCTGGGACTCTGTGTCTAAGTGAGATGAGAAAATAGTTAGGTAAGAAAGTGCCTCAATCAGAACTCTGGGAATTTTTTCTCTTCTCACAAGAGACTGGCCTTGGTTCTGTATCAGTATTGTGTTCAGGCCAAGCATAAGAGTACATGATGGCCAAGCATCATGATGTGCGTCGTAGATTGAAATTGATAATCTGTTTCACAGATGTTGACACTTTTCTACTTCATTATCCGTTCATAAAACAAATATATAAATTAAAAAAAAAAAGCTTTTATTAAATGCATTAACAATCATATAAATTATTGTTTTGTTAATAATAATATGTTTATTTAATTGTTGTATTATTAGTTTGTTATAGTGTCAAAACGACACTATAATGCAAAACTGATTAAAATGTGTTTTGAACACTTATAAATCAGCGGTACAGGTTGATCTCTTGTGCATTATGGACAGGTTGCTGTTAAACTGAATGAGTACAGGAACATGTATTATTTGAACGTGTTTAGTGGCAGTCACTAGTCTTCCCCCACTGCACATTTTAGAGAGTTTCAGCCACAGCAAAAACATGTTAAAGAGTCTGTAAACCAGTGGAATGCTCGTGAAAAGCTGTTAAACATTACATTTCCGCTATAATTCCCTCTAGACTTTGGTCATCTTAAGGCAGTCATTTAATCCTGATCTATCAAATGAGTCCCTTATTTTTGCCATACTATAGCATATTGATTGGTAATAATACTGAATTGCTGGCATATTCCACAGAGGTTTGCATCTTGTTTGGGCTAGGCTTAATTTAGTTGATAAAGTATTCATCAACTTTTTTTTTTCTTTGAATAAGATTAAGTGAATCTATCATTGAACTGATGATTAAAGAATTAGGTAGGCTGCTTCTTGTCACAGTAAAGATATGGGACCTAATGCTTAACCTGCAATAATAGTGCAGTGTTTGCACACTTATGGTTTGACATTGCTCTGATAAAACAAGGTATCAAAGATCATTAACCATTAAGCTACTATCACCCCAACTGGAAAACTTAATAAAACATAATTAAATGGTCATGCTTCATTTAATTGTCTATTTTATTATTTGCAAAATTATACATTAAGAAATAATTTATTCACATTAAAGTTATACTTGCAATAAAATGTATTATTTAATTTACGTTTATGTAAACAGCCTTGGCTTAAAGGTATTATATTGTCAAATAAGTTTCAAAACAGTCAATCCACAGACAAATGCACACAGCCTGCATAAAGTAGCTGTGCCTTTTCACGAGCCGTTGTGACTTTTGTAAAAAGGTGACGTCAGAACTACACAGTCACCCTGAGCACTGCCCCACAGTCCCACTCTCCTTTTGCCAAACCCCCAGACAACATCGCATCCATGCCATTGCTGAGCAACAACAACATGGAAATATGTCAAGAAAACACTGTTTAGTCGATGGATGTCAGGAAACTACATCATTGCACAGGCTTCTGAACTAGGGTTGGGCAGATAGACGATGCCATCATCCATCGCCGAAGGCTGATAGACTTCACGATGTTGAGCTGGCATCGTGATCCTCCCATCCTGGGGTCTGAGTCCGGCTCAAACATGTAAGGCTGGAAAACATTTCCCTCAGCAGTGGCCATCATTACAGGTGTTTCTATTTACAGGCCAAAATCGACCTATTCTAAGCAGAGCTACTGAGAAAGGAGCTGTAAAAATATATTTAGATGGTTTTTGGTACTTATACCTCAAATATATATTCTTAAGGACATCAAAACCTAAAATAAAACTCCAGAAAGGTGTATAATATGTGACCTTTAAGATAAATCACTTGTATTTTCCATTTTTTTAATTTTACGTCATTTGTAAGTTGATTTGGATAAAAGCATCTGCTAAATGAATAAATGCAAATGTAATATGGTTAGACTGGAATTCTTAGGAGATTTAGATATATTTTTTTTGGTCCATTTAAGTGTTTTAATCCCAGCAAACCTGAATACCACATTTTAGTAATAGTTATTTTAATATATTGAAAGTAATGTTGATTATTTTATTAATAGTATTCTATTCAGTATTATTATGCAATAATAGTCTAATATATTTCTACTGTAAATTATTTTACAGTAGAACAGCATATATATGGTGCAGTAGGATTTGCTTTAAGTCGTAGTTTGTGACTTGTTTATGTTGAGAATTGCCAAAACTCTACCAAAACTAAGTACAAAACACAAAGGTTGATGATTGTTGTGACAAAAAACTAGGAGCCAGTAAATTAATGGTTTGAGAACTTTGATACAGTAGTATATGTCATTTACATTCAAGCTCGTGTTTTTAATTAATTGTACAAATTAGTTGTACAAATCTTCACTCTCACTTTCAGTTCTTGTCAGCTGATCAATCAATCCAAGCAGTTTATTCTGTAACAATTCAGGCTGTTGCGTGTTTCAAGTAACTCTTGAAATCCTAAAAACAAATTCTTGTATCCAATGATCTAATGGTACTTGTCCTAAATGCGCTTAATTTTATATTTATTTTTATTTTCTCCACAGGGTAAACCGTATGTGTTTGACAGAGTTTTCCAGTCCAACACCACTCAGGAGCAAGTGTACACGGCCTGTGCTCAACAAATTGTCAAAGGTAAAACCAAAAAGGTCACTTAATAGACCTCTAAATTAAAGCAAAAGGCAGAACATGGAATAAGTCTTGAGCATGATTATGTTCCAACAGATGTACTTGGTGGCTATAACGGAACCATTTTCGCCTATGGTCAGACATCCTCGGGCAAAACGCACACAATGGAGGTGAGCGAGAAATACAGTTGACATATCTCTGTGCAAAACACTTTTACATAATCACATGTAAATATGAATATTTTCCCCATACCTTATGTGTGGAAGATCTATTAGGTTCATGTGTCAAATGTACTTTCATTTTTGGTCAGTCAACTGGCTTTGAAAAGTCAAGTTCATTTATACAATAGTATAATAGGTACATTTATACAATACAAATGATGTAAAAGCAGCTACTTGATTGAGGCTTAAGGTATTCAGTATACAAATGTTTGGGGTCAGAACGATTTTTTTTTTTAATTGATACGTTTATTCAGCAAGGACACATTAAATTGACAGAAGTGACAGTAAAGATATTATTTAATGGTACAAAATAAGAAAATGTAATGCTACTCTTCAACTAATCAAATTATTCTGAAAAAACTGGTGCTGGTCTGTATATTTTGATAGATATAGATATTATATACATATATATATATATATATATATATATTATCATAATACTTTTACTGACCAAACTCTTGAGCTGTAGTGTGAACAAGTAAAGAGCAAACAGGTGTCTTTACACAACGTTTATTCTACTTTTATGAATGAGAGATATTGTGGTTGTTCTTTAGGGAAATCTTCATGACACAGATGCAATGGGAATCATTCCCAGAATAGTGCAAGACATCTTTAATTACATTTACTCTATGGATGAAAATCTGGAGTTCCACATTAAAGTAAGACTTTACCGTCACACACTATTTTATTAACTGTCTGTTTTCTTTTTTTGTTTTTTTGTTTTTTTTTCTGTTTTTTTTTGTTTTTTTTTTTTTTTTTTTTTGTTGTTTTTGTTTTTTTTTTTTTTAATTTTTATTTTTTTTTTTTTTTTTTTTTTTTTTGTTGTGTTTTTTTTTTTTTTTTTTTTCTTTTTTTTCTCTTTTTTTTTGTTACACATCTGAAACATTTTTCTTTTTTTTTGTTTTTTTTTTTTTTTTTTTTTTACCCACCACCTCTTTTTTGTTTCTTGCTTCTTTTTTTTTTTTTCTTTTTTTTGTTTTTTTTTGTTTTTTTTTTTTTTTTTTTTTTTTTTTTTTTTTTTTTCTTGTTTTTTTCTTTTTTTTTTTTTTTTTTTGTTTATTTCCGACTTTCTTGGTGTTCTTTTTTTTTTTTTGTTTTTTTTTTTTTTCTTGTTTGTTTTGTTTTTTTTTTTTTTATTCCTTTTTTTTTTTTTTTTTTTTTTTTTTTTTTTTTTTTTTTTTTTTTTCTTTTTTATTTTTTTTGTTTTTTGTCTTTTGATTGTTTTGTTTTTTTTTTTTTTTTGTTTTTTTTTTTTTTTTTTTTTTCGTTTTTGTTTTATTGTTTTTTTTTTTTTTTATTTTTTTTTTTTTTTTTCGCCTTTTTTTTTTTTGTTTTTTTTTTTTAATTCTGTTTTGTTTTATTATGTGTTTTTTCTTTTTCTGTTTTTTTTTTTTTTTTTTTTTTTTTTTTTTTGTTTCTGTTTTTTTTTTTTTTATATTATTTTGATTTGTTATATTTCTTTCTTATTTGTTACACCTCTTTTTTTTTGTGTTCTTTTTTTTTTTTTTTTTTTCTTTTTTTTTTTACTTTTTTTTTTTTACTTTTTTTTTTTACTTTTTTTTTTTTTTTTTGTTTTTTTATTTTTTTTTTTTCTTTGCATTTTCTTTTTTTTTTTTTTTTTGTTCTTTTTTTTTTATTTTTATTTATTGTTTTTTTTTTTTTTTCTTACCTCTTTATTTTTTTTTTTTCTCTATTTTTTCTTTTTTTTTTGTTTTTATTTTGGTTTATTTTTTTTTTTTTTTTTTGTTTTTTTTTTTTCTTTTGTTTTTTTTTTTTTTTTTGTCTTATTTTGGTTTTTTTTTTTTTTATCTTCTTTTGTTCTTTTTTTTTTGGTTTTTGTTTTTTTATTTTTTTTTTTGTTTTTTTGTTTTTTTTTTTTTTCTTTGTCTTTTTTTTTCTTTTTTTGTTTTGTTTTATTTTAATTTTTTTTTTTTTTCTTTTCATTTTTTTTTTCATTTTTTTTTTTTTTTTTTTTTTTTTTTCTTTTTTTTTTTTCTTTCTTTTTTTTTTTTTTTTTTTTTTTAATTTTTGTTTTTTTTTTTTATTTTCTTTATTTTTTTTTTTTTTTTATTGTCCCCCCCTGTGTTTCTTTTTTTTTTTTTTTTTTTTCTGTTTTTTTTTTTTTTTTTTTTTTGTTTTTTATTCTATTATTCTTTAAAAGCTTGACATATTGCTTCATGTTTGTATCTGCTCTCTTGATGGTGTTATTATTTTATATTTTTGGCAGGTGTCATATTATGAGATTTATCTGGATAAGATTCGGGATCTGTTGGATGGTGAGTGTGGTGGCTGTTTAAAGCCTCACATTTGCTAGCCGCTTGATCTGAACATAATTAAAAAATGCTTTTAAGATTATTTATAATTCAAAGGTTGTAGAACTATAAAGCTGCTCTTGTTGTGACGTAATGTCTCTCTCTCTCTCTTTCTTTCTCTGCTCGAGGTGTTTGTAGTTTCAAAAACTAATTTATCTGTACATGAAGACAAAAACAGGGTTCCTTATGTCAAGGTGAGTTCCTGGAACCTGATGTCCCATCATTGTGTCACCAATGTTCCAGTGTCCCATTAAAATCCTTACACAAAGTGGCAATTACCACTGATCTTTAAAGAATGTAAGTTGTTTATTATAATTGTGTGTCTTCCTGGTTTTAGGGCTGCACTGAGCGATTTGTTTGCAGTCCAGAGGAAGTGATGGACACTATTGACGAGGGAAAATCCAACAGACATGTAGCTGTGACAAGTATGAATGCACAGACAAAAATAGAGAATACATATTTTCAATAAAGAGAATAAAATATAAGTACCTTTCCATAAATAGACTAAACCAGATCCTATGAGGAAACTGTACCATCTGCATCCTTCATTTGAGCTGATGCTTGTAAACAATGTTATGTGTGTTTAGTGTTGTTAATAATGTCTTTGTGTGTGTCTCAGACATGAATGAACACAGCTCCAGGAGTCACAGTATCTTCTTGATCAATGTGAAGCAGGAGAACACGCAGACCCGCGAGGGGGGGGGGGCCCGGGCAGAACAGACACGGCATGGAAAAACTCAGTACTGGTAGATTGGCGGCGGACGGTGTGTGTGTGTGTGTCAAATTTGTCTTGTAGTGCAGTAAAACATGAGCTGAGTGTGTTAAACTTTTGTGTTCTCTCACAGGTCAGTAAAACAGGAGCTGAAGGTGCTGTACTGGATGAAGCCAAAAATATCAACAAGTCTCTGTCGTCGCTGGGCAATGTGGGGATTTTGTTATCGGCCTTCGCGAGGGCTCCCCCATTCCTTGCACGTACTACTCACACAAACACAAACAACCACAGAGATTGCATATTGTCAAGCTTTAGATCAGTTCTGGACACTCTTGTTTTGTTTTTTTTTTTTTTTTTTTTTTTTTTTTATTTTTTTTTGCCTTTTAGCTTTAGGTCCTGGAGCTGTGAGGCTAATGTGTATGAGTTGTGTTCAGAGATTCACTTTAGCTTTGTCCATTTCAGTTTTGCTGTTCTTTATCGGTATGACCAATAATGCTACTTGTGCATAACCAAAGGACAATATAATGTAACATAATGAATGTATAATTTAATACAATTTAAGATAATTTAAAATAATATAGTATAATTAGTTAATTTTCGGTTTCGGCTGAAACAGGTTTGTAGGGCGGAAACAATTGACCAAAACAGTGACGTTCAATTAGCGCTTTTCTGATGCTGTGTTTTGACTGTGATTGTCTATTCCATGCACACGATGTGGATAAGCTATAACGGATAAACATGTCAGCTGCTTGGAGACTAGGGCTGAGTTGACAATAGTGATTTGTCATTTTTAATTGATCTTCATTTTGATGCCGTTTTCAGATTTGAACAAAGGTTGTTGTTTTGTTGTCATCATCCCCTCCTCAGTTGTGGTCATCCTGAATCTCTCTTTATTTCTTTCTCAGACATACGTTCCATACAGAGACAGTAAAATGACAAGGATCTTGCAGGATTCTCTGGGTGGAAACTGCAGGACCACCATCGTCATCTGCTGTTCTCCTTCCTCATACAACGAGTCCGAGACCAAATCCACCCTTATGTTCGGACAGAGGTGAGGAGACACATTCATGCTTTTCAGCTCTGTCACTTTGTCTGTTCTCACCATTCATAATAAAGGGGTCACTGGTCTCACTTGTTTGTTATGTGTTTATGCAAGAATAATTACAACTCTATGTATTTATGCAACGATTGTGTGGAGAAAGACACCTGTTTACAGCTGTGATTGGGTTTGTGTTTGCAGAGCCAAAACTATTAAGAACACAGTGAGTTTGAATGTAGAGCTGACAGCTGAGCAATGGAAGAAGAAATATGAGAGAGAGAAAGAACGAAACAAGAGTCTTCGAAACACTGTCACATGGCTGGAGAACGAACTCAACCGCTGGAGAAATGGTCAGATGCCTATTTTGATTATTATATATGTTATTATAATATTTTTACATTTGTGATACAGTTGTGTTCTCGGTGCATTCAAAACTTTGCTGTGCTGTGAAATGCTTCTGTTTTGCATTTTTGTATCTTAAATGATTGATATTATTCATTGTACGTCATTAACTTTTCTTTAACATTTTTCAAAGTCCTAAAATATTTTAATTAGGTTTAAACTTTTGAAAGTACATGTTTGCATTTCCTCAGAGTTCTCTGTTTGTGTCCCGCAGGTGAAACCGTACCTGCAGAGGAGCAGTTTGATAAGGAGAAGATTAATGCTGAAGTGCTGGCGCTGGATAACACAATTAACAATGATAAATTTGCATCCACACCAAGCATGCCACCCGTGCCAGGGATGCTCGGGGCCCGACTCAACAATGTTGAGAAGGAAAAATGTGAGGTTGAACTCACCAAACTTTACAAGCAGCTTGACGACAAGGTACACACATACTCATACCCACATACTCATTCCCCCCATACTCATTCATGGGGGAAGTCGTGGCCTAATGGTTAGAGAGTCGGACTCGTAACCCAAAGGTTGCGGGTTCGAGTCTCGTACCGGCAGGGATTGTAGGTGGGGGGGAGTGAATGTACAGCGCTCCCTCCCACCTTCAATACCACGACTGAGGTGCCCTTGAGCAAGGCACCGTACCCCCAACTGCTCCCCGGGCATAAATGGCTGCCCACTGCTCCGGGTGTGTGTTCACTGTTGTGTGTGTGCACTTTGGATGGGTAAATGCAGAGCACTAATTCCGAGTATGGGTCACCATACTTGGCCACATGTCACGTCACTGTCATACACTCACAATTTCTTTTAATAAACATATTCTCAAAAACACCCTAGTTGCTACAGTCACAGTTAGAAGAATAAAAGTGTGGTGATTTTTCCTAAAGAAGGTGACTGAACTTGTGTTTTGCGCCTCATCTCTCTCCAGGATGAAGAGATTAATCAGCAGTCTCAGCTGGTGGAGAAGCTCAAGCAGCAGATGTTGGACCAGGAAGAGGTTAGTGAACTCTCGTGTACACATGAGAAATTGGCGTAAAAGAGTATTAACAAGTAAACATTGTATATTCATGCTTGTTCTATGTTTTTGCATATGTTTTGCAGTTGCTGGCCTCGTCACGAAGAGACCATGATAACCTGCAGTCAGAGCTGACTCGTTTACAGCTGGAGAACGAGGCATCTAAAGAGGAGGTGAAGGAGGTGCTGCAGGCCCTGGAGGAGCTCGCTGTCAACTACGACCAGAAAAGTCAGGAGGTGGAGGACAAAACCAAGGAGTTTGAAGCCCTCAGCGAAGAACTTGGTCAGAAATCTGTAAGTGCCAGAAGGGCTAATTATATATCAGTATTTTACCTACACTCGGCCTGCTATGACAAGAATGACTTGACTTTAAAACATTCCAGAGTATCCTGGCGTCAATAGACTCAGAGCTGCAGAAACTGAAAGAAATGGCCAATCACCAGAAGAAGAGAGTAACTGAGATGATGTCGTCACTGCTCAAAGATCTGACTGAGATTGGCATTGCTGTGGGCAACAATGACATCAAGGTGAGTGATACACATATAGGTTTTTTAAGGTAAAGGTATGAATGACCCACCTATGAATGACTTATTGTAGTTGTTAAATCAAGTATCTGTATCAATAAAATGTTTATACAAATCTATTAATAGAGTTTAACAAACAATTATACACTTCGCCTTTTATTGATTATTGTTTAGCTTCTTTAGTATTTTTAATAACCATAACTAATTGATTTGTGTATGAAACTTGAAAGGGTTAGTTCACCCAAAAATCTTAATTAGCCCATGAATTACTCGCCTTCAAGTCATCCTAGGTGTATATGACTTTCTTCTTTCAGACGAATCCAGTCGGAGTTATATTAAAAATTGTCTTTGATCTTCCACGCTGTTTAATGGCAGTCAGTGGGTGTTGCAGTGCTTCAGTCCAAAATAAGTGGGGGAAAAAAGCCATCCATAATAAAAAGTGCCTCACACGGCTCCGGGGGGTGAACAAAGTCCTCCTGTAGCGAATTGATGCATTTTTGTAAGAACAATAACCATATTTAAAACGTAATAATCAATTTAATCTAGCTTGTGCTCACTGTTGTAAACGGAAGCAGTTCCGGGGGGATGACGTAAGAGGTTGGCGTTGCACATGCGCTGCTCAGAAGTGATGCACGCAGAAGCGCAGCGGAGAGATCAAAACAAAACAACGGTCACGAATTAGAAGTACAAAATGAGGATTTGTAAAGAAAAATGTTGAAGGATATAAGTCAAGAGGAGACTGGTTTTCCTTTGCTAAAGTAAGGAAACTTTGCTTCTTTTGCTCCTGTATACAAACGTTGGTTTTCACGAGACTCACTGGCGCATGTGCTATGCCGACATCTTGCGTCATCCTCCCGGATCTGCTTCTGTGTACAACTGTTTGTGCAAGCTAGATTAAAGTGATTATTATGTTTTGAATATGGATATTTTTCTTACAAAAAATGCATCGATTCGCTACAGGAGGCCTTTGTTCACCCCCCCGGAGCCGTGTGAGTCACTTTTTATTATGGATGCATGCGCTTTATTTCACTTCTTTTGGACTGATAAACTGCAACACCTGCTGACTTCCATTAAACAGCTTGGAAGATCAAAGACAATTTTTAATATAACTCCGATTGGATTCATCTGAAAGAAGAAAGTCATATATGCCTAGGATGGCTTGAGGGTGAGTAAATAATGGGCTAATTTTCATTTTTGGGTGAACTATCCCTTTAAATGCTAAGTCAAAACAGAAAAAAGAAAAGAAGTCAAAACGGAACAATAAACACTTAAAACTGAGCGATACTGAGGAGTCTCTCTCTCTGCAGCAGCATGAAGGCAGTGGTCTTATAGACGAAGAGTTCACTGTAGCCAGACTCTACATCAGTAAGATGAAGTCAGAAGTCAAGTCGATGGTCAAACGTTGCAAGCAGTTGGAAAACACTCAGTCTGAAGGCAACAAAAAGATGGATGAAACTGAGAAGGAGCTTGCAGCATGCCAGTTACTCATCTCCCAGGTACGGTTTTACACTCTTTCCTCCTGAAACTCAGTTATTTCTAACATGGCAAACCCTGCACTATAATGTACTAAACCATAATGATATAAATAAAAAAATATTTGATATTAACAAATGAATGTTTGTTTTGCAGCATGAGGCGAAAATTAAATCTCTGACGGAGTATCTGCAGAATCTAGAGCAGAAGAGGAGACAGCTTGAGGAGGATGTGGACTCTCTCAATGAGGAGCTGGTCAAAATCAATGCACAGGGTACACACAGGATCATATTCAAAAACAGATTATGCATCTATATACGCTATTTCAAAATAATATAGTAGTTGTTTCTGCTTCCAATGTTTGGTTTGTGTTTGTGGCAACAGAGAAAGTTCATGCAATGGAGAAAGAGAGTGAGATTCAGAGTGCCAATGAGGTGAAGGTAAGAAATGTGTACACACACACATACAAATGGGCTTGTTCAATTTGGATGTGTATTTTTTTTTTAATGCGTGTTTGTGTTTAGGAGGCGGTTGAGAAGCAGATCCAGAGTCACAGGGAGACCCACCAGAAACAGATCAGCAGCCTGAGAGACGAACTGGAAACCAAAGTGAAACTCATTACAGATCTACAAGAGTACGATACACACATTTCAGTTAACATAAAGCCGTTTCAGTCAGAAACTGAACTAAAGTGTGTGTAAATGGACTGACTGATTTCCATCAGACTTGCAGCTCTTGATTCACAGCAGTATTAATAATAATACACCAATAGCTAATAAATTCTCTCTTTCTCTCTAGTCTGAATCAGAAGATCTTGTTGGAGCAGGAGCGTTTGAGGGTGGAACATGAGAAACTCAAATCCACTGACCAGGACAAGAGCCGCAAACTACACGAGCTCACGTATGTAATACACAGTCAGTTCTATTCATCTCCCTTCTTGTAGCAGTCGAACTGCCGAAAACGTTTATGAATCTCTTTATGAAACCCAAATTTCCCTGGTTTCTGTTGGTCATCTAAAGCAGTGTTTCCCAACCGGGGTGCCGTCTGTCGAGAGCAGGGGTGCCGTGTAAAAAAAAAAATCCTTTTTTAATATTTTTAAATTGCTAAAATGTTCAAAAAAGCATCTATTATATAATATCCATTTCTGATGTCGCCAATAATTAGAGATGCACCGAAATTCCTGCTGCCGAAAATGAGTTCACCCCTCAGGTTTCACTTTCACGTGGTGTGACGGTCTGTGTATTATCCCGCTCTATGTGTGTGCGCTCCACTCAGTCGCTCCACTCGAATATCGTTTATGCGAATCGGAACAGAAGTCCACTCAAAAATTGAGCCGACAGGAAACATGGATGTAGTACAGTATTGTTTCTGTCTGCAATAGCCCTACTGTGTTGTAACATGGTGTGGTATATGGGCAACCCTGGTAACGCTGCCCTCTCATTCATTGATCTGCTAACCGTTATGTTATGCTCACATGTTCTGATAATAATAGCTTTCTAGGACTAAACATTATTTGGATAATTGGGAAAAAAAAAAAAAAAGGGTAAATATCTTAACCCTACTGTTAGACCTACATGAAAAACTAAAAAGCAATTTATTTAATACGAAGGCCTGTCGTTATTTTTTATTTATGCTATCATTATTAATTTCTTTATTTTTTCTTATTTTATTACTGACTGCTTACTTCATTTTTTATTCAATTCAAAGTTTGAATCTCGAGCTACTGCACCAAAATTACCCCACTGAAAAATAAAAAAAACACTGAGTGAGCAAAAATTGTGAGATAGCTAGTTATAATGGTAATTAAATAATGTTTACATATGTATAAAAGCCTACATTAAAATCTGTCATAAAAATTGGTCTCTTCATTAGAAATTAGCCTACTGATTGCCACTATTGATGGACAAATTTTTTTTATAATATTAAAAATATCTGTATGACATTATATTTTGCAGTTCTTCCCTGTTGTACTGAATATTTATTCTTTTCAAATTATCATATCGAAGGTAGAAATTCAAATATTGTGACAAAATAAAATTTTGTAGGGGCCCCGACTAAAAAAAGGTTGGGAAACACTGATCTAAAGAGCTGAGCAAATTTTTAATGAGGCATAAACACACACCTGCATATTAAATGTGTAATAAATTACAGATGTCCAAGGATTGCACGTCTTTAGTGATGAGCTGTTTTAATGGATTTGTGTGCACATTACAGTATGATGCAGGACCGCAGAGAACAGGCCAGACAGGATCTGAAAGGCTTGGAGGAGACTGTGGTGAGTGCAATTTCTCATCTCAGCACTAGAGGGCGACTAGAGATGACAGTTTTATTCACATCATGTAGTGTGTATTTTTAAATATTGTTCTTTTTCACCTATTTAAGGCCAAAGAGCTGCAGACTCTGCACAACCTCAGGAAATTGTTTGTTCAGGATCTGGCGACTCGTGTGAAGAAGGTAGGAGTCAATCTGTCGCGCATCTTCCATTCGTTTTCATATCTATTCTATGTCCTGTTCTGTTAAAGCAAACTTAATTCTGCCATTTAGGTCAATGTAAATCCATTTGCTTTCTTTCTAAGCAGTTGACTTGGTGGGTATTTAATTGAAGGGTATTTGCTTTTGTTTTTTTGTCTGGGTGTAGAGTGCAGAGATGGACTCTGATGAAACTGGTGGCAGTGCTGCTCAGAAGCAAAAGATCTCTTTCCTGGAGAACAATCTAGAACAACTCACCAAGGTCCACAAACAGGTAAATCCAAACAAAAAAAGTCCTCAAACTTTTTTTCCTCTTACTTTATATTGCCAGTTTTAGTGTTTTAATTGGCACGACAGATTCATATTGCCAAAGCATTTTCATGAAATAAAGCAAAATGAAAATTGTGCAAAACAACATGCATGATCAAATTAAAGAAAAACAATTACATAATGCTGTGTGATTGACAAGGAATCAAAAGTGATTGTTAAAAAAAAAATCTCTCTCTTATTCATTGGTGTCATTCTTTCTTCTATAGCTGGTGCGTGATAATGCTGACCTGCGCTGTGAGCTTCCTAAACTTGAGAAGCGTCTGCGGGCGACGGCGGAGCGTGTGAAGGCTCTAGAGTCAGCACTCAAAGAGGCCAAAGAGAACTCGGCCCGTGACCGCAAGCGATACCAGCAAGAGGTGGACCGCATTAAAGAGGCCGTGAGAGCCAAAAACATGGCCCGCAGAGGACACTCCGCACAGATAGGTGACTGAACACTTTCACAAGCACAGTCACCTTGATTAAAATTAACACAACAGAAAAAAAAGAAAGTCCATGATCTTTTCTCTCATGATTTGCCTGTATTTTCTGGTTGTAGCTAAACCCATCAGGCCTGGTCAGCAACCTGTAGCTTCTCCTACACACCCCAACGTGCTGCGTGGAGGTGGTGGTGTGCTCTACCAGAACAGCCAACCTATGCCTATCAGAGGAGGTGGCGCTAAACAAGAGAAGAGGTTTGTACAGTTTTTAGTAAAGAGTCTGTGGCTTTTGTTCGAAGGAAAACCATAAAGGCAGCACAATTGCTGACCCACTTCTAGTGTAACAGCCTAGTTTTTGGAACATTTTGGTAATTTACTTCAGTATCTAATAATTACTATTATTATTATTATTAGCATGGGCTCCCCTCTTGGGAGTATAAAAATCCTTTGGTTTGTTAAGCACATCTTTTTTGTGTCCACATTCTCACTGCCATTTCTTCTTGTTTTGTTTAGCTGAAGATGAGTTTATTTTTGTTCCCTCACTACCGAAGCTGCAAGAATGCAAGAAGTCTTCATGGAAATCTGTCATTCCATTAACATAATCCCTCCTGCTGGTGCACATGGGAGGACGTCTGAATCAAAATATTCATGGCTGTACAGTTCCACTCCCAACCTTTTTTTTTTTTTCTCCAAAGCAAATTATTTTATGAATATTGCACCCTGACACATGCACCAACCATGATATAAAAAAATAAATCAAGAAATAAATGTAAGCAAAGTGAACAGTTGACACAGAAGCCAGTGCAATCAGCTCTAATCAGCCTTCAGCTGCTCTCTGCACACCTGTAACCTCTGATTAAACTACTGCCTGATAACTGTGCAAAAGACCTCGCTCCTGGCTTGACTTCATACGGGTCAGCGTCTAGACTGCAGCAAGCTTGAATAGAAAAATCCCTGAATAGAGAATATCCATCGCGCTCTGCAGCAAATCGCCTGTATCACTACAAACTCAGATATTGCTGTGTGAAAGTGCTCTAAACAGATTCAGTTCTGAAACCCAATGGGTTTTACTTTCTGTAGTAACTAATGGTTCTAAAGGGGAAGGTGGAGAGGAGTGTAAACATGAGTAACCAGGCCTTACACAGCAGGCTAATGCTGGAAGCATCTCAATGTAAACTTATGATTGCAAAGGCTAATTGTTCATTTTTGTTGTCGTTGTTGTTGTTTTAGCTAAACATTTGAAGGTTGTCCTGTCCTGCTTTTCACACAGTTCACATTGTGCATATCCAAATTCTTATTTTAAGAGTCATTAATGTCTGTATTTAAGATGCCTGTGTGTATTATTCATACTTTTTCTGCCTGTATCCTCACCAATACATCATTTTGTATTTGGACTTGTATGTTTAAGTGGTCAGCTGACATCTGTAGAAGTCCACATGTGACATCTCTGCTTGCTTGCTCTGCCACTGTTACTGATCAGCCAATCAGTTTAGCAGAATATTGCTGTGCACGGGCTTATGTTTCATACCTTAATAACTTACATCTCCTTGAGGACATTGCAGACATTTGTTGCTTGATTTGAATTTAAGTTAGATTTTTTGTGTGTGTGTGGAGGACACAAGTTCTAATTTGGATCATTATTATTCAAGCTAGCCATAAATATGATTGTTTAGCCTTTACACTCCTGATAAATGCTTATGAATTGTGAATTACAGGACATGACAACCTTCAGTATCACTTTCAACTGTATCGCTTTCTGGGTGTTTTGTATCTTCAAGCGACGTCACAAGGACCATTAAGCGGGCAGTTGTGTTATTAGCCCTAAATTCTTCCCTTTTCAGTGCATGAAGGATAATTAATTTACATTCATGGGGAATGCCACACATTTAATGAAACTTAAAATAAAAAATAGCTAATTTTTTTATTACTGTGTAATAGTAACTCCATGACTTATTGACAAAGAATTCCACCAATGGACAAAGGCGCTGGATCATTCCAACAGTACAAGGTGTTTTTTGGAAGATTCTGGTTGAAGGAAAAGAGTGAGAGGGGATGAAATTACTGATGACACTTTCTTTCTGGATGAACTGCATGACAAGTATGTGTGATTAAAACAATATTCTGAAACATTATGTGTCTGTCTTGTGTGTTTTTTTGGGGGGGGGGGAGTGATTGTTTACTTATCATTTTGATTGCATCATGACTTAAGTCTACAACATGGTGATCACGCATTCGATATTCATGTAGATGACAATGATTTTTTATTTTTTTTTGCCATTCACACATTAAAAATGTATATCACTAAAATATAAAAACGTTATATTTGTGAACAGTTGCATTGTTATTGTCACTAAATTAAAAAGGTGGAGGAAAAAAAAGGTAAAGGTAATTAGTTTTTTTTTTTTTTGCTCTCTCGATTTTGGAGCATAATTACATTAAATTGGAATAAAAAAAAACATGTTTATTTAGTTAAATAGTTATTTATATTTATTTTAAAGGTTTGGAAAGACGGGGTCACTGGTGAGTTTTATTTTTGGATGTTTTTTTTATATTATCCCCCTTCCTGTCGCCCCCATCCCTGAGAAATCAGAAAAAACGTTTGTGGCAATTTTTTTTTATGTCATTACATTGGTGGAGCTAGAAAACAAATGAGGAAAAAAAATATTTTATTCTATGTCCTTTGTAGAGGACGCCAGGACTAAGTTATTCAAAAATAAATAAATAGACATGAAAAGGCATGTATAGGTAAAAACAGTGTTTTATTTTTTCATTCACCAATACATTTTTAGGTTTCAGGCTATTTTTAGCCAAACTTCGTACAAAGATGATTCTCAACTATGTAAGATATTAATGATTGATCTACTACGTCTTTTTTTTTTTTTCTTTTATTTTTTGTTTTTTTTTTTTTTTGTTTTTTTTTTTTACCTTTTTTTTTTTTTTTTTTACTCAGGAAGATGTGAGTAAATGTCCATAAATTGGTATTCTATACATTGCATCTAGTTTGCATATTAATGTGTTCTTGGGGCAAACCATAATGAAAAAAGAATTGTTATAATGGGAGTAATAACTTAGCAACATTTTCATAAGAATATCTCATATATCATAGGAATATTGATCTATAATGCCCTATTGACTTGTTTTTCCCCAAAATACCATTTGTCCTGGTGTCTTCTACAGAAGACATGAAAATCATGTCCTGCTGTGTTTCATAACAAAATGTCATATTCCGATTTGAAACCCCATAACGTTTTTCTGAGATGTTTATTTACGACAGTTTGAAAATTAGCCATATTTAAATGATAATTACAAAACATTATCATATTTCCCTAAGAGTGCTAAATTTGATAATTCTGTCAATATCAGTCATAGGCTATTTAAAGACCAAATAGAGGGAGTGTTTATGATCAAACCTCCAAACATTTGATATCCCTAACAATCCCTGAATGTGCTCCGTACAGGACATCCAGACTTAAAACTGTGGCATGTATGGTCTCAGAGAAATTCACTCAAATATAATGTCCTCTACAGAGGACAAAAGTCATCATCATTCATTCATGCACGACGGCGATTTAAACCTAATTCACTTCAATAAAGATAACTATACATGCTATTGTTGTCATGAGCATCAAGGTGTGGGGGCGCAGCGGTGCAAATTCCACTCATGTTTAGTACGTTACCTCAAAGATTCGTAGAAAAAATATAAACGCTGGACTCTGTGGTCGATTCTGTGTTAAGGTACGGCATATTCGCAATTATGTGTTGTGGCTGGGTTGTTATAGGTCTGCGTGACTCTCGATGGCTTAGGCCTAACTGAACGGAGGAATGATGGTATTCTTCTGTAGCCTGACGACAAGTAACTTTAACCGTTGTTCATGTGAACTCAAAGACAGCCTGATGCTTTGTTTATAGACTATTTGTGGGTGGCTTGTTTGTTGTTTCACCTATCAATTCGTGTCGATAAAGTATAATAGGTTAATCCTGTATAGTGATTTATCCTATATAGTGCTTGCATAAAGCAAGTACACTTGTAGCTGTTATGTATCTTTGTAAGTCATTGTAAGCATTCATTCACGCGCAAGCGCACGAAAAAAAAAAACAAGTGGGCTCCCCCAATGTCCACGGTATAATTCGAACACTGAGCACGGCCCTTCATCCAGCCAAACACGGGCTTCTGGAGACAATTGCTTCAGTATGAGAGGAAACTGACCCACAGCAACAGCATCAGGATGGTGGCCACCTCACAGGGCGTCCTACCTGAGGCCATCCAGCTCACACAGGACTCGTCATACTACCTTAAAGGGGTCATATGATGTTTTTTTAAAGATCATTATTTTCTGTATTTGGTGTAACAGGATATGTTGACATGCTTTAATGTTAAATTTTTTTTTTTATTTTTCAAATACTGTACATTATTGTGGGTTCTCTATGCCCTGCCTCTCTCAAACACTTTGTTTTCTACAAAGTCCCTCCTTCAGACAAGCACAGTCTGCTCTGATTGGCCAACTGACCCATTGCATACCGCAAGCACTCGTCGGAAATGTAACGCCCTTACCATAATTGCGAGCTTCGTCTTTCAAAATAAATTTAAAGACAGTAAATAATGTCATTAGTTTTACCATCAGTTCAAGGCCAAAAGGGGAACAGACACAGTAATGATGCAGTACACAAGCCGCAGCTTAAGACAGTTGACTCTACTGTGATGTGACGCTGTCTCTCTCTCTCTCTCTCTCTCCCCCACACCCACACACCACAATGCGCCAAACTCCGCATTTGAACGTCAATAGCAAATACTTAAACTAATAAAAAAAAACATACATACAGTCGCTGATTCAGAAGAGCCAGATTGTCATAGCAAAGTCAGAATTACTTCCTCTCCTAGGTTCACGAAACGGTCGTCTATAAAATGCATTGCTGTTCTGTTGTAAGTGATCTTAAAGATCCTAAATGCATCTACTTTCGGAAGGCCAAATAACTCAAATAGTCTCCCTGACATGGCTGCTTCAACACTTAACTGCGGTTACTGAAACCACGACTTCTTCTTTGCATGAACATTTGGGCCACATTATGCTAATATTTCAATATAGTGATGTAGATATGTGGGGGCGTGTTAGAACGAAGCCGTTTTAGGGGGGCGTGGCAGAAACTTAATTTTGATAAAGAATATCTCTTAGGGTTTGAGACTTTAGTCTTTGCAAACTTACAGATCTTCTTTATGCACCAATAGCTTGTAACAATCCAAAGAGAAA
>JADLZN010012076.1:600000-775299 GCA_018155175.1 Sinocyclocheilus anophthalmus | reverse complement strand
GAACTCCACAAGAAGCAGATTGTTCAGAAAACTATGGAAGCTTGGCAGGACTTAGACATGTCCCAGGGTCCACGGAGCAGGACAGACTGCTAGGCATTGTTGTACTGTCTGGACTGCTGTCCTCACTTCAGAAACCTGAAACTCAACTTCATGGCTGAAGAGCTGAAGATGCTTCGACCTGTGTTGCGCAAGACCCCAGAACTAGAGTGAGTGTGCAACTCTAGTGATGCACCAAAACAGAACAGTTATTTTTAGCTTATGGCCTCTAATATGTTGGTTGACATTATAAACCAGTGTGATTAGGTTTGAACATGTTAAAGGAGAAATGCCATTTAGAAATAATGATGTATACCATACGATATATTAATATCAGTTTTGGGAGTAATGCGTTACAAAAGTAAAAATGTTACAGTAGTATATTACTTTTTGCTGTAATGCAGTAATATAACGCATTACTAATAAAATTTGGGTAATATTATGACTCGGTACAATCTCAGTGACGCAAGTTACAACAACATATTTTAACTCAAAATGAAGTGGTGAATTTACCAACACCGCAAAACAGCACCAGAGGAAAAATTCAGCGGGTAAAATAGTCTGTCTATCTTCTGTTGCTGGAATTAGATGGTTGAGATGACTGCAGAGACGGATTCTACATTTGTGAGATAGACACACTTTTTGCTCCTGTTTTTTTCAGTTATCGTAGAAGAAAGAATGCTTAGCACTATGTTCGAGTCCCGGCAAACTCTCAACATGGAACTATCACGAGTAAAAACCTGGAACACCTGGACTGGTGCCACTACCAGTAAGGTATCGGAGAGAGCTTCGGGGTCAGAGAAAGAAAAAAGGCGCGACAGCGCAGACAAGCACAAAATAAGTTTAACTAAAAATAACAATAATATGTTTTTATTAAATTACAGTTTATAAAATGAATGACTTGACTACTTGACTTAAATAGCCTAATTAACAGATTAACAAAACAAAAGGAAAAGACAGAGATATGATGCTGAGTTTGGTTCACAGGCTATTTGTGTTGCGCGGCGCTCTACGAAAGTCCACGGAAAAGAAACCGAGATGACAGAAATAAAAGTAAACACAATTGCAAAGTCTCATGATCGGTATGACGGAGTATTTTTTTGTTGTTTGTTTCTGCTGTTCGATCGCGCCGGCGCCTCATGCACACACAACATTTCAAACGTTGCAGCCTGTTCATTATCATATTAAAATACAGTCAACCAAACATATAGACAGTGTTGCCAGATTGTGCGGGTTTTGAATTTGATTGTGCGTGTAAAAATTGGCTTGGGCGGGTAGACAAAATTTGGGCTGGTTTGGGGTCCAGCAGACAGTCGTTATGATTCATGAGTGACAAGTTTTTAGCGTGATAAGTTATAACGTAGGCTATCTGATTTTGAATGTAGTATGACTGTATAGTCAAGTAATCACAATGCCTAAATATAAGTGAAAGAGTGACTCAGCTCTCAAAATATGTGAATTATTGTGGAGATGACACGAAGTCTCTATCACTGCAACTCCAAAATCAGAGCACATCTGAATTAATCACAACCGAAACTAAATAGGCCTATGTCGGTTTATACGATCATATCTTTTAAACGTCCAGGCCCGGTTCCCCAAAACTTTCTTATCGCTAAGTAGTTCTTAACCTATTCCTTAACCTCTCTCTTAACATTATGGCACGATTCCCGACACGTTCTTACGCTAAGTATATCTTCTGTAAGTCACACTTTCGTAAGGTTGGTCTGGACCATTCGTAAGCTCTCTCTTAGCGTTGTTTGAGCTCAAGACGCTAGTCGCCGCCACTGTGCAGTGGTCTTTAGAAATCAGCGTAGCGCAGTACAAGTCAAACTATGGTATGCTGACAATGTTGTGGCTCAACGATGATTTTATGTTATGGACATTTTAAGACTAATAATAAAATATGTTCGTAATGGATACAGGCCTATTTATGAAGTTGATTTTATTTGGTATCAGAACCAATATGGTGGTAATTAGCTTAGGCTATTTCGTAATGTCATTAAAGCGTTTAAATTGGCAATCACTTTTGATAATTAAAATCTGGCAAACAATTTGGCTCTAAATGGCTAAGATCTATCAATGGGTAAGCATGGTGGTGTCCAGTAAGCGACCAACTATGGCAGCGATCCAATGTGTCCTTGTATTGAATCAAAGACGGCGCCGGCCACGGACGGTTTAGTCCATGTCAATTTTTTTATTGTCGCCTAAGCAAGACCTCGGTGTGGAGGTGGGTCCACACTGTCACCAACGCCCTTCTGCGCCATGCTGGGGATTACATCCGGCTGCCGGCAACATGTCAGGAGGTCCAGGAGGTGCACCAGGGTTGTCATGCCATTGCTGACATCCCCAGAGTATTGGGCCTGGTGGATGGCACACTCATCCATATCGCCAATCCATCAGTGATTGATCAGGCGTACATATCGCGAAAGGGATACGCGGCCATAAACGTGCAGGTTATAGTGGACCATAGGGGTGTGATCTCCGACCTGGTGGCAAGGTGGCCAGGCAGCACCCATGACAGTTTTGTCTGGGCCAGTTCTGCCGTGGGTGAACAAGCGGAGAGAGAGGGGTTTGGTCAGAGCCTGTTCCTCGGGGATAGTGGATACCCTCTGAGAACATACTTATTCACACCGCTGACCAACCTACAGACTCGGACTGAAAGAGCCTACAATGTTGCACACGTTCGCACGCGCAACGTTGTCAAGTGTGCAATTGGCACCTGGAAGCTGCGCTTTCGGTGCCTGCACAAGTCGGCAGGAGGACTGCATGTGAAGCCTCACAGCTCTTGCGCAGTTATGGTGGCAACGGCCATACTCCATAACATGGCTGTGCGTGTAGGCGCACCTATTCCGGAGGGGAAGGAGGAGGAGGTGGAAGCAGATGAGGAGGAAGATGGAGAGGGAGAAGTTGAGGTCCTCTATCCTCCACAGAGGGCTGCCCTGCACGCTGCCAGGGTTGAGGCAAGGCAGCTTTTGATTGCAAATGTTTTTGGTTGATTTATATTGTCTTTTTGGATTAACTTGCTGAGCTATCATTAGCCATCATCCATGATTGAATGGACTTTTCTTTTGATTCGTATTATGATGTAATTTTTAGTTTTCTGAAAAATAAACGTGAGTTTCAAACCTTGCATCCATTAAATGTTATGTGTGTGATTCTAATCCTTTAAACCTTTACTCTATCATGCCATTGTGTCCATTCCATAAGTGCTCTATGCAACGCCAATCATTGACATGCTTCTCTTAAGGTTGGCGAAGGAGCTTACACGTTAGAATTTCTGAGTCAAAAGTTGACATATGCCCAAATTACCACGTCACATTGCTGATTCATCTTCATTAATTTATTGGGCATTGAACGCAGTTTTTTTTTTTTTGTTTCCCCCCCCATGGTTGTCAGAGGATTCCCTTTCCGCTGCTTTGCCTCATGCATAGCCTTACGCGTCGTCAAACACACAGATAATGTACATTACAAACTAATGTCTTTACGCAGCCTCTTCAAACGAGCCTTTATATCTGATTGTGCACTTAGATTGACACTGCTTAATTTCCTTGTGGATAAATAAGGTATCTCATAGATAGAGCAAGATTTTATGCGTAGGTTTCCAATGGCAATAGAGAATCAGTTGTTGACTCATTAAGGATGACAGAATGACATACAATCTTGTTGATGATCAAGTATTTTTAATGAAAATGCGCATACAAACACACACAGACAGGGTCACTGGTGTGACTGTTGCTCAGCATCTATAAAGACAAACACATACCAAAATCAGATTAAGAAGTGTGAGGAAAGGAACATCAAAATCTATAAACCAAGAACAACTGGCTCACCTTCAGGTGGCAGCAAGATTGGTACCGAGATTGAGGGCCTGTTGAATTGCGCCTCTGCTAGGGCATGCTGCTGCTTGGCCAGTTCCAGCTTGGCTCTCTTCAGCTCCAGAGACTGGCGAGCGAGCTCATTTGCTTCGGTCAACTGGCGCTGAATGTCCTGCAACTCGACCAACTTCTCCTTTTCAATGTTCACCAACTCTTCGCTACACCGACATGGTGAGATTGTGGAGCGACGTCGTGATGTCGTGTAGCGAAGTCCTGGCGAAGACGTGTGTACGGGAGGTGGTGGCGTAGTGCACCCTTCCGGCTCGGTGCTGCCAGGTGAGGAGAGTGCTGCAGGTGGCTCGGTGTCTGGGGAGCATGGCACATTGGGGGGTGGCGATGACCTGGAACATGAGGCCTGTTCAGCGTCACCTCTTCTAACGTCAATCCCCCAGGGATTCCATGTGAGACTGTGTCTCCCATGATTGCCAGTGCCTTCTCCTCATGTGCTGTTAAGGGTTGCACCGAACTGGTCCCCGCACCTGTCCTCGCCCGGTCTCTACGGACAGCAGAACCTCTCACCTTAACCTGGCTTGAAAAATCATGCCATTTTTTTCCTGACGTCCTGCCAGGACCTTGGTGTGCCTGATCCGGAGGCAGCCATCTTCCTTGCTATGTCGCTCCATAGCTTCTTTTTGTTGCTGTTGCACAAGTTATTCTGAAAGCTGGAAAACAGTGTCACCTTGTGCAGGCTCACCTCGTCCAGCAAAACTTCAAGTTCTTCTGACGAGAAGCTTGGTGCCCTTTTTTTTTACGTTGCTTCCCCACCATATGCTGTATCTAACTATCTCTTTCTGTTCATTGTAGATGGGTTGCTTTTTATTGAAAACATTAACCAATGGCAATCAATACCGCATTAAACAGAAGTAACTGCAGCTGCTTGCCAATCAATTCTGTAAAGTACCTTACCATTAATATAAAAGTGTATTACATAATTTTTTAGAAGTCGTTAAACCCATGTCAAGAAGCGGCACAAGTGGCACAATGGGATAAGGAGGGTGGATGATTAGCGAGGGATACCTGGTTTGTCTACCCGTCACAACATATCGTGTGAACGTATTACTGACAATTTGATAATTTAATTAATAGTCTATATTTTACGGATAATTTAAACTATGTTAAAATAAATGTTACTGGAATAATTTGAGGAATGTTTCATTTGCATAAAACGTGTTGTCTTTCTTAACGCCGTAATGCACCTTCGCGTGAAGTGGAAAATCGATTCCTGAGCAATCGATGCCAACTAATTCAGCACCTTCACTTGGGACAGCGCCTCTGTAACGTCGAACTTAAGAGGCAGCGTGTTAAGAAGCTTCCTAAGGGACATTTTGGGGAACACACTTAGGAACATAAACAGCTTTGGTAAGATATATCTTTCGAGTCTTCTTAGCGCGCTAAGAGCGAGCGTTATCGGTGAACCGGGCCCAGATTTGATAAATCCTTGAAACTGCTTGGACTGGCAAGTTATTATGTTCTACAATAATTAACTTACGAGGGTTCCCTAGTTCTGTGTAAAATTATAAGAGCGACACGAATGTAATCGCATTCTTGTTGTTCATTTTAATTGTCGGATTATAATTAAGTATTAATGAATGACACAGTTTTGAGTTGACTGTCATGGTTGTGCGCATGAACGAGTGTGAAATACCGGCTAATTACGTTGCTTTTTCCTGTCACTTATGTTGGGCACTTTTTGCATTTAAACTGGATTATTCTGACTGCTGACATTGAAATCATGCATGTGTTGTTTCGAGGGTATCGGTTAATTTCATGATTGCCGTTTTGACAGTGTCTGCTTGCATGTTTTATTCATGTTCGGTAGCCTAATTCTCTTTAATGTAGGCTATTCGCCCCGATTTGATTCGTTTACCTGCGAAATTTATCTTATTTATATTATTTTGTCGTCAATATTTTTGTTTTAAGGAGTTAAAATGGACCTTATCAACCTTGATTTACATATTCCATAACATTATTTTGACAGTTAAAGTTTTGGGCTTTTTTCTTGGCGTGGGTGGTTTTTGGTGAGCTTTTGGGCTGGAAATCGTCCATCCAATCTGGCAACACTGAGATACACTGGTTCATTTAAATAGTGCGTACTTCCCAGTTACAATCCGTGCCGTTCAGCCTGAGCTCGGGCCAAACGCACATTTGCTCATGTGAAAAGAGCAAATTATTATTGCATAATTACATAATAAATAATAGTTTTGCATTCAAATACATCGCAAATATGGACACATTTAATTGGATTAATGCCGAATGAGAGAGGTAGGCTGCGCGAGAACGCCATTTGCTTTCAGTTTCGCTTTGAATTAGCCTAATTAGTTTGGGTTTGTTTAGCAACTTATATTTTTCATTCTTGTTTTCTTCTGAAACTGTTCAAAATAGCCTATAGGCTTGGTATTGTGTTTATAGTTTGTATATTATAACATTTCGCTTTATTTACCGGTGTTATTTATGAATGTAATAATGTGGTTTCTGCTTCTTCTCTGTCTGTGTTTAACCTAAACAACGTAACATTAATGTAGACCTATACCGGTATCTAAATATGATTTTATAATTTTATGCTATATAGACCTACCACATTACCCTCCACTGGATGTAGAATGATTGGTTATATTATAACTATGTATAGGGATTAAGGATTAATGTAAGTATTTAGAGAGAAATTTTCCTTGATTTATTTATAAATGTAGACCAAATGTTAGTCCATTTTAGATTTTTGTCAATGTTTTTTTTTTAATTTTGCTGACTTGGGAAACTGTGTGGCTGGTAGTTCTTGGTATAGCACTTGTTTTTTCCCTTCCACTCAATTTTAATGCTTAAACTTTAATTTGCTCATAAATTTCATTTATCTGATTTCATTTGCATTCATTTCATTGATACTTGTTTATTGCATGTTTCAGGCTTTAGGTTTTGAGGACATACTTAGGTGTTTTTCAGTTTAAAATTAAAAGGTAAAAAAATGGTTTTATATATAGATACAATATATATATATATAGGAGGTAAAAGAGCAAAGTTTTAATCATCAAAAAAATTGTTCACGAAGGCTGTTACTTTGATTCAGATATGACCTAGGATTGCTGTATTTCAAGAAGATTTTCCTGGAGATTTTCGTTACACTAAGTTTGTTTGATTTTAACTCACACATGGCTTGCGTTAACTTTTTTCGTTTAGGGCAATTTTAGGACTGCCTTCTTCAAGTTCAGGTTCAACCTGTTTCTCATGTTTCTATAAATTAGGGTTCCTGCAGTTTCAACTCTAAATTGAGCTCCTTCAAGTGAAGTGAAGTTATAGCACTGTCTATCTGAAGAAAAGCAGGCGTAGAGGACAAACCTTCAGCACTGATGTTAGTTGTTTTATTTAAAAAAGATAGATCAAATATGAACCACATTACCTGGACCTGCAGAACTAGAATCCACATTTTGGGGAGGATCAGGTAACATTTTTTAAGTGCTTTCATTGCACAGATTTCTCAACAAAGAGCATACCAAAAGTCATCTAAATTCTTTTTCTTGTTTAGTGTAATTCTTTTTACTTATTTAGTTTACAAATGTCTCTTAAATTTTACTTGTGTTATTGATGTTGCAATGCTTTCACTTCTGAAAAATACTAAAGATACAATTTCTCTTATTATTACCCTGAATGTTTCCCACGTCCTAAAATTGAGCATTTTCTAAATTATTGTATGTTCTAAATTCTCTAATTGTAGTATATATTTTGGAGATTATTTGAATAGATTGAATGTTGTGGGTTGTTTTTCTTTTGCTTGTTTTTCCTGGTTAGCAAAATACAAGTCTTCGTCTGCAATTTGAGAACTGGTTCAACTGGGTCATTGAAAGGAGCTGGCTCAAAAGAAAGATGTGTTCTCTGTTCAGGCACTATCAGGTCTTGGAGTGGGCCTCAAAGTTACCCATTAAACTTTGAAAAGTTTGGAAGTAAAACTGTCCTAAAATGAAAACAGTCTGTCATATTAGTCATTGTTTTGTGTACATTTTAAGTGGTTAAACTTCAAGACCCTCCTGTATCAGTACCATTTTGTTTTGTAACTGTATATTCAGAAAAAGGCCAAACTTGTGTTTAAAGTGCATGTCAGAGTATTTTTTACATGCTACTTAATGTACCACATACCAATAGTGCAATCTTTAACCATGTGTCATAAAAGCTGTCTCCAACAGTCGTTAGAAGACAACTCAAACTAGGTGCATTATGTTTTGTTTCCTAGAGCACTGCTCTCTCCAACACGTCACAGACACTTTTGAGACACCATGGACCAAGACTCAGAGTGTAAGTACTGTTACTAGAGCAGAATAGTCTGTGTTACACTGATTAAAAGTGAAGTGGCCCAAATAATTGTTTGCTACACTATTGAATATACAGTTATTGAAAATTCAGGAATCATAAAATTATAAAAAAATTATATAATTTACCATTATCAACACTCTGTAATATTATTATGTATGTTAATATAATACTATGTAGGGTGCATTTGACTATTGTTTTGGACTGATCTGTTTGCAATGGAATTAATGCTTAAGTGTGACTTAAATGTCCAAATTACTACTGATATTTAAAACTGCCAGTATATGCTGAATGTCTAAATTTGTGGACTTACTTCCTTGTGACCAATTATCATTTTGTCATCTCTCCACCAGGTGCTCGGCTTGTGGATGAACACTGGGCGACACTTGTCCAGAGAGTAAAAATGGTGATGCCGATAGTGGACGAGCTGCGGTCAGGTGGCATGCTAGAGTGGGAGCCATACTGTAAGATCAGAGCAGCAGATACTAACCAGAAGAAAATGAGAGAGCTTTATGAAGTGCTACACTCTGGTGGAGACAAGGTTAAATCGGCCTTTTATTCTCAACTGGAAATGCAGGAGCCATGTCTGTTTAGAGACTTGGGTAAGAGCACACTCATTTTGGTCCATATACCATGTGAACTGTAAAATGTATACTTTTACAGGTAGCATTGCACAAACTGCAGAAGCTCTTATAGAAAGCTTAAGTATTTCATCTTAACTTTTCATCTTGATAAATGAATTTGTTCAATTTCAACTTAAATGCTTTACATTCTATGTCTATTTAAACAAATAAAAAATATGCAAAATGTGTAAGGATAGTTCACACAAAGATGACAATACTGTAATTTTCTCCCCTTTATTTTTTTCTGTGCAACACAAAAGGTAAATTTTTTAAATAATATCCTGACCTCTCCATTTCCTATAATGGAAATGAGTGGGGACTGAGGCTGTAATGCTACAAAATGACACCAAATGACACAAATGGGGGGGAAAGCACCATAAAATTGGTTCATTTGATTTGTCATTAAGTCATACAATAGATATACAATAGATAATTTGTGATGAGCAGACCAAGAGACATGCAAAAACTAGGGATGCGTTATCGGGTCCGATACTGCGATCCTGCACTCCTACTTGTAAAAATGCCCCGATACCAAAAGCCGATACCACACAGCGAGTGAATAGAGCTGTGTACAGAAAAAGAAACACCGACAACAGAGATAGAATGGAGATATTAGAGATTAGGATGTATATGAAGTACATGTAATTAAATAATATAATGTTAAACATTCAATATCCATGCCTGTATAGCGGATGTGCGCGAGCTGATAAGCAGAGCGCGCGGCAGCAGCACAGATGCGTGAGCTTGTCGAGTGAATATCTCACAGACATCACTGGAAAGTTTGTAGTTCGGTCGGATATTTCAAAAGCAAGTAAGTAAAATGCACAAGTTACTAAAGTTATTTGACTGTAAGAGAGTCCGAGAGCACGCACTTCTGTTGTATGATCTTGATTTCTGTTTGCTCCATTAGTGCATGCATTTGGATTAAAACTAAATCGTAAATATAAAACAAACAAAAATTATAGGGGCATTCACTATAAACAACATTTATTTTAAACGTCAAGCATACACGACTTTATATAAAGTGAAACTGGCAGCCTGTGTGTAATGCGCTAGGCTGTAAGTGTCTCTCGTTCTGCGCCAATACAAACGTGTTGCATGTATGTTTAGCTTGCTTTAAAGGCCAAAGTATATTTCGGTTTTTACTCATAAGCAAGGGTCAACGTACAGTGCACGTGACGCAAATTACATCACTAAAATAGTACGCGCGTACTCGTATAATGTATAACGAGTGGTTCCCTGCATTATTTTAGGAAAAAGTTTTGTGATTGCACTATTGAGCTGCTGCAATGGAGCAGCTCTAATGCGCCATTAAAATGAACAGGCAAAGTAACAAAAGCTAAAACATTTTAACTGGTATAATTAAGTGTGGAAATAACTGAAGGAAATATCTGTTTGCTAAATGAAGCCAACTAACATGATTCATATTATTATTATTTTGTTTCTCTACCCAATATTCAAAAAACAATTACAAATACTGTGAAAATGCAGGTATCGGTATCAGCGAGTACCAAAAATGAAAGTATCGTATCGGACTCATTCTGAAAAAAGTGGTATCGGTGCATCCCTATTCCTATAGGAACAACCAATTGGTTTCTGTTCAACGAATGGACACTCTCTATTTTTGTAGCCTACAATTTCAATAGTCATGTTGTCAATTGATGAGAGTTTCTTAATTGGCTGGTGTTTTCTTAATTTGCTGGTGTTTTTTCTATTTGCATGTGTTTTTTTCATTTGCAGCGCGTTGAGCTCTCTCGGCCACCGTATTTTTGAGCTTCAGATGGGAAAATTATGAGTGAATATTGATTTTGGTCCATACATCACATAAACCTATTGTGTAACTTGGAATAAACACTTGGAATATAGTGCAAGTTACACAGGCCACTTTCTGATGCTTTTTCTGTCATTTTGGGGTTTTACAGCACCAGTCCCCAATCTCCAGTCACTTTTATTATGGAAAAGAGACAAAAAAAAAGTGGTCTGAAACCAGATGAGGGTTAGTACATTGACACTAAGTTAGAAAGTTAGTAAATGGCACAATTTTCATTTTTGGATACATTTTCCCTTTAAAAGTTTTCTCTTTTCCCTTTAAAAAGTTCAAGATGCTTACAGTGCATACAACCTAGTATTGCACCTTGTAAGAAAGTGCATATATATATATGCACTTTCTTACAAGGTGCATTGTATGCATCTTGAATATATATGTAAACATATATATGTGATAGATAGATGGATGGATGGATGGATGCATGTAAAACGTTTATAAATATATGTGAATTGTGTTAATCAGATGTATCTGATGTTCTGCAGTTTACTGGGCATCACACACACTTGAAAAAACACAAACCCCAGGTGACTGACAAATTTTATAGTAATATGTTTTAAATATTGCACTCCTTCCACCTCATAATTTAGTTTGTATCTACTGACGATCTAAAATTTCTTCGTTTAGAATCAGAATGCTAAAAAAAAAAAAAAAAAAAAACTATTTGAACAATTATAATTTCTACAGAAATCAGCTCAGTGATTCTCAAATATAAGAAGCAGATCTGCAATGAATACCAGTATGTGACAGAGTATAACTCACTGCCTGGTGAATATGTTCTGCTGTCTGAGCGCTACACACAACCTCTGATCCTTCAGACACATAGAGATCAACAAGAGAGACAAGAAGAGCTCTGCTCCAGTGGAGAGAGATTCCAGCAGGTCCTCAGATCCAGGAACAGTCATGAATTTTCCTATTTGAACTCTCTGTTCAACCCAGGTGACCACAGAATCAGTCCCAGTGCTATTATACTGCAAGGAAATTCAGGGAATGGGAAAACTTTAACTGTGCAGAAAATCATGCTGGACTGGGCATCTGATGACCTCTACAAAGAACAGTTTGATATTGTGTTCCATTTAAAGTGTAAAGAAATAAACTGCATTTCTGGCAAAAAGAGTTTGGTAGAGATCTTAAGCAACAGTTGCAGTTTAACATCAGATCAGATCTCACAGATAATACAGCATTCACCAGAGAAGGTGCTGTTCATCATTGATGGATTTGATGAGCTGAGACTCACACAGGACTTTTATCACATGCCAACAAACACTGATGTGCTTCAAAAAGCTCCACCTGAAGTCACTCTTTGTGCCCTGCTGAGGGGTCGAATCCTGCCAGAGTCCTTCCTGCTGGTCACCACCAGATCTACAGCTACAGACACACTGGGTAAACTGCTCAAAGGACCTCAGCGTTTCACTGAAATTATGGGATTCTCTGAGATGGGGGTGGAGGAGTACTTTCAGAAGTTCTTCCAGAATGAGGAACTCTTCAAGAAAGCCTATGAATATGTTAAAGCAAATGAAACCCTCATCACCGCCTGCTCCATCCCTGTCATCTGCTGGATCATCTGCACAACTATCAAGGAACGATTTGAAGTTGGTGCAGATGTTACAAGCGGACTGGAAACCACCACCTCCATCTACGTTGACTTTGTGTCCACTCTACTGGAGCATCACTGCCAGGGTTTGAGCCAGTCTGTCCCGAGCCTGCTGAGGAGTCTGGGTCAGCTGGCAGAGAGAGGGATGCTAGAAGAACAAGTCCTGTTTGATGAGGAAAGTGTAAATGAAATGGTTTCAGACCCTGCTGGCAATCCATTCCTGTGCAAGTTCCTTTTCAAGAGAAGAATCAGCCAGGAGACGATGTTCAGTTTCATGCATCGCAGCTTTCAGGAGTTCTTCACTGCTCTCTACTATGTCCTTCTGGAGGAAGAAGAGTCCCAGAGGAAAGTGAGAGAGCTATTATCCATGGATTCAGACGAATATCGTCCTAATTTATATCCTCCACGTTTTGCAGCTGTGGTGCAGTTTGCTTTTGGTCTGTTGAATAAGGATGTGAGACGCACACTAAGGAAGAAACATGGTCTGGTTGTTCATCCAAATGCACAGACCCATCTGCAGGAATGGATCTTGAAAGAACTTCGAAATGGTTATCCATTTGGGGATAGAACACTGTTTTGGCTTCACTGTCTCTATGAACTCCATGAAGCAGACTTTGTGAAAGAAGCTATGAAAGCCTGGAATAAGATCAATCCAAGTGATGGATTACTGAGAAGAATAGACTGCTGGGCCCTGCTGTACTGCTCTCAGTGCTGTCACAGCATGAACGAACTGTATATCACTGACTCCGCATTGACATGTAAAACGTTGTCTATGATTCTGCCTGCACTCCCCAATTTTAAGAATTTAACGTAAGTGCTTTGACCCAAAACAGATCCTACATTGATCATGCTTTTATCTATTGCTCAGGTATTCCTAATGTAAAAATCTTAAAACTGTGAAACTGATGAAAGTTTAAACTTGGCTGACATTAATTTATTTCTGTATAAAATCTCTGAAGGTAAACTTTCCACACTGAATTCAACTATTCAAATTTGTACACAGATACATTTTTTAAATGTGTCATTACATTTTTATTGTTTGTAATTGCAAGTTTGTCTTGATTATTTAGTCTGTACAGTAATGCTCTGGATTTGATTTCGAAGGTTTCATCTTGTAGATCTGTCAGACTCTTTTCTTGTTGAACTGATGTGTGCTCTTGTGAGAGGACAGACCCTGAGCTCACTGAGGTAATGTCTTTTTAAAACCACTGACTCAAAATACATTTAATGTATTTTATGCACACATGCACTATCATCCTTCAGTGTACTTTTACTTTAAGTTAATTTTTTTATGATTTGATTTGCAGTCTTTCTCCCGACCGCTTCACTAGAGGTTGTTGGAGTTGTTCGGTCTCCTCACTTGACCTGTCACTCAGTGATGAAATATGCAGGTAAATGAAAAGTGAACTGTTGGGTAACATTTTACATTAAGGATCCCTTTGTAAAGGATTTAAAAAGGTGTTCATTAATGACTAATAACAAGTTTACAAATACATTATAAATCATTGATTAGCAGTTATGAATAAAAAGGGTGATGTTAATGCAATAACTGCCAAATAGTGGCTTAATGCTTAATTAAAATATATTCTTATAAATGCTTAATAAATATATTCATACCTATTTCACTCAAAACCAGATTCATGATTTATTTCATGATGCAGCACAAAATAGACTATTATGAGACTGTCATGACTCATGTTACTTTTCTTACTAAGTTTCTAACTGGTAAGAGTTGCTTACCAGCTGCTCTGTATCTTATCCATGATGCAAATGTTCGGGATGCCTATCCACAGCAATGCATAAAACTGATTTTGTTTATCGAAAGGAAATTATCAAACTTTTTTTCTTAAAACACATAAGAGCACAACCATAACTTGATGAGATATTAATTAGTTATACATTTATGTGGTTTATTAGGTACCTGTGAACCTTAATGTAGGGTGGTCTATATATAGCTGTATAGAGATATAGAGGAATTATAGATGTTAATAACCTGTGAAAGTGAACCTTGATGCAAAGTGGACACACAAATCATTTATTTATTAATTATTAATGCACAAAGATGGTATTTTTCTGGTGAAATTTATTTTTTTTATTTTAATTGTTGATGAATTATTACTTTTTTATTGGCGATGAATTATTTCAGTAAACACAACTTAAAATTTTTAACAAAAGAGATTAAACTTTTCTTTAACAGCACATTGGAGACTTACTAAGCATGGCTTCTCATGAAAAGTGTCTTTAAATATTCTGTAACAGTGCTTTCCATCATTGTTTTTAAAATTACAAAACTGTTAAATTAGACAAAAGAGTAAATACATAGGTGCCTTTATTCAGCGTGTATTTATCACATTTTTGGTTTATAGATATGATGCTTGGTTATAATTTGGTGGAATACTTGATTGTTTCTCTGAATTGTTTAATCTGAGTTTACTTGCATAAGACACTTTTCATGAGAAGTCATGCTTAATACATTTCCAATGTGCTTTAAAAAAAGTTTAATCTCGTTTTTTCAAGTTTAAAGCTGTCTTTACTGTGCATCTACAATTAAATACATTCCACCTCAAAAAACTCTCTTCTGTTTGTGCATTAATAATTAATAAACAAATGATTAATGTGTGTCCACTTTACATTAAGGTTCACTTTCACAGGTTACTAGCGTTCATAACTCATGGAAAAATGGTGTTCACTTTATATTAAGGTTCATGGGTTATTAATATTGGAATTCAATTTAAATTTAAATTCTTGATTAATATCTCATCAAGTTAAGGTTGTCCTCTTATGTGTTTTTTTTTAAGAAATAAAGTTTGATAATTTCATTCAGTTTTTATACATTGCAGTGGATAGCCATCATGACCTTTTGCAGAGTATCATGGGTAAGATACAGAGCAGCTTCAAGCAATGTAGCAAGAAAAGTAAGGGTGCTTCGATCAGGATTTCTGGAGCCAATCACCGATCGTCAGTCACAGGAAGCAGTATCTGCAGATACGATCACTGATACCGATCCTTTTGAAGCCTACTTTTTAATCATGAATTATTTATAGTGATGCTTCAATCAGGATTTTTACAGAAATTCATTCAGGGCCTGAATTTCTTTTTTGAAAATGGGGGGAAATCTTTTCAAAAATATATAATTATCTCACCTAAATGTTTAATAATACAGTGCATTTTTGTTTTTTGTTGCTTTTGTTGCTTTACAATGGGGCAATTGTTGCACAATAGCTTACACACAGCACAAGCCTGATTTCGTGAGCTGTATGTGAGGTAAACTTCCCAAAGCGATTATCAGCCGATAGCGATCGGTAGCAGATCAATCGTAGCACCCCTAAGGAAAAGTGAGAGTCATGAGATATAGCCTAGCTAAATGAGAGAACCACAAATACAACACCCTTCAGTCTCACTATAATTCTCTATTTATTTGCTGCATCAGGGAATAAATCAGGGATCTGGTTTTAAGTGAAATAAGTATGAATAAATATATTTATTAAGCATTTATACCATGTGAAAAAAAATCACTCACTATGTGGCAGGTATTGCGTTAAAATCACCCTTTTTATTCATGCAGTTATAACTGTTTATCACTGATTTATAATGCATTTGTAAATGAGTTATTAGTCATTAATGAACACCTTTATAAACCCTTTACAAAGGGAACCTTAATGTAAAGTGTTACTCTTGTTGGTTTTTAGACACAATAACACTGATGCTGAATTCTTTCTTTTTTTTCTTTTTAGTATCTGCATAAGCACTTTTTGTGAAGACGCTGCACCATCTTTTCTAACATTGAGTCTCACCTTGCCACGCTCGGTGCTAATCAGCATCGACTGGACCAATATTCAGATACTTCACCAAAGGAATTTAGATGCATTAATGCATTTTCTCAGTTCTTTCTCTGAACTGAAAAAGTTAAAACTGAAAATAGGCTGTCTGACAAAGAAGTGTGCTCTTTGGACCCTTCAGATCATCCAGAACCTCCCCAGTGTAACAGAAGTCTTGTAAGAAAATAATCTGAGTTTCTATATGAATTTGTCAGTTTTTAGGAAGAACAGTGTAGCTCATATTAAAAGGGATAGTTCACCCAAAAATGTTGTTACAACCTATGACTTCTCTCTTCCGCATAAGGTGAAATAAGATATTTTAAAGGATGGTGGTGTGACAAACAGTTTCAGTTCCCGTTGACTTCCATTGTATGGAAAGGAAATCAATGGGGACTGAAACAATATTCTTACCAATATTATTCAAAATATGTTCTTGTGTGTCCACAAAAGAAAGAAAGTCATACCGGTTTGGAACAAAATGTAGGTGAGTAAATGATGACAGAATTGTAATTTTTGAGTGAACAATCTCTACAAAAACATTACCACATTTCATTCAATGAGTTTCAGTATGCATGAAAGTGAGATTACACACTGATTACACACACAGTCACTCATTAGTGAGGTATAGAGTTCCTAAGATAGACAAAATTGTTTAGTAAACAAAATTCTTTTTTAAAAGCCACTTCGAAAGAACTGTTGTAATTTTATCTTGCAAGCAGATGCAAATGAAATACCCCAATTGGTAGTACATGGCTCTCGTCCATTTTAATCTTTATAGAATTGTTCAAATGAATGTGTGGAAAGCAAAGTATTAAGTATGGTATTATCAGTCCCTAAAATCGAAATAATTTTATCTGCATAATGTGTATCCACATCTAGGGTAGATGCTGACTTTTTACTGGAGGAGGTAATCAAGGTGTTGCAGAGGTCCTACACAAGACCAGCCTGTATTATGGGAGTTCACGGGTTTGTATTGTTTTATCATCATACGTTTTGCACCAATACATGTGCTGGTCTGTCTTTTTCATGCATTTTCATGGAGACTAGAGTTTTCAAATTTTAAAAAGAACACCATGAAAAAAAAAACATGGAAGTGGTCTAGCTATATGACTTGTGTGGCATATTTTATGTCTTCTGAAGTCACAAAACCTCTTTGTGAGGAACAAACCAAAAGTTTGAGAATTGTTATTCATAAATGTATTTTTTTTACATCCACCCTAGATTTCTTAGATCATTAGCAGTAAATAACTTAACTTTGGGCCTGTTTCTTACACAAATTATTGTTATAAATCATTTCCGTTTTATATATACATTGGGTACGGAAAGTATTCAGACCCCTTAATTTTTTCACTCTTTGTTATATTGCAGACCTTTGCTAAAAGCATTTAATTCATCATTTGCAGATTTATTTAAAAGGAAAAACTGAAATATCACAAGGTCCTAAGTATTCAGACCCTTTGCTGACACTCATATATTTAACTCAGGTGCTGTCCATTTCTTCTGATCATCCTGAGATGGTTCTACACCTTCATTTGAGTCCAGCTGTTTTTGATTATACTGATTGGACTTGATTAGAAAGCCACACACCAGGGGGGGGGGGGGGGTGGGGGGGGGGGGGGGGCCTGTCCTGATATAAGACCTTACAGCTCCAGTGCATGTCAGAGCAATTGAGAATCATGAGGTCAAAGGAACTGCTGAAGAGCTCAGAGACAGAATTGTGGCAATGCACAGATCTGGTCAAGGTTACAAAAAAAATTCTGCTGCTCTTAAGGTTCCTAAGAGCACAGTGGCCTCTATAATCCTTAAATGGAAGACTTTGGGACGACCAGAACCCTTCCTAGAGCTGGCCGTCCGGCCAAACTGAGCTATCGGGGAAGAAGAACCTTGGTGAGAGAGGTAAAAAAGAACCCAAAGATCACTGTGGCTGAACTCCAGAGATGCAGTCGGGAGATGGGAGAAAGTTGTAGAGAGTCAACCATCACTGCAGTCCTCCACCAGTTGGGGCTTTATGGCAGGGTGGCCCGACGGAAGCCTCTCCTCAGTGCAATACACATGAAAGCCCGCATGGAGTTTGCAAAAACCACCTGAAGGACTCCAAGATGGTGAGAATTAAGATTCTCTGTTCTGATGAGACCAAGATAGAACTTTTTGCCTTAATTCTAAGCGGTATGTGTGGATAAAACCAGGCACTGCTCATCACCTGTCCAATACAGTCCCAACTTTGAAGCATGGTGGTGGCAGCATCATGTTGTGGGGGTGTTTTTCAGCTGCAGGGTTAGGACGACTGGTTGCAATCGAGGGAATATTGAATGCGGCCAAGTAAAGGGATATCCTGGACGAAAACCTTCTCCAGAGTGCTCAGGACCTCAGACTGGGCCGAAGGTTAGACAATGACCCTAAGCACACAGCTATAATAATGAAGGAGTGGCTTCACAACAGCTCTGTGACTGGTCTTGAATGGCCCAGCCAGAGCCCTGACTTAAACCAATTGAGCATCTCTGGAGAGACCTAAAATGGCTGTCTACCAACGTTTACCCTCCAACCTATAGAACTGGGAGGATCTGCAAGAGGATGCAGAAAAAAAAAAAAAAGGATCCCCAACTCCGGTGTGAAAAACTTGTTGCATCCAAAGACTCATGGCTGTATTAGATCATAAGGGTGCTTCTACTAAATGCTGAGCAAAGGGTCTGAATACTTAGACCATGTGATATTTCACTTTTTTCCTTTTTAATAAATCTGCAAAAATGTCAACAATTCTGTGTTTTTCAATATGGTGTGCTGTGTGTACATTAATGCGGAAAAAAAATGAACTTAAATGATTTTAGCAAATGGCTGCAATATACAAAGAGTGAAAAATTTAAGGGGGTACTTTCCGTACCCACTGTATAATTTATTTTAATATAAAGTTAGTATTAAATGCAAATATCAGGTTTGTTTAAGACCATGTAGTGATGCTGTGCTTTGTGCTTTCTGGTTACAAAGGTTTATATGCAATAAACAGTCTCAAAAATGCACAGACCATAATGACTGGCATCGGAGATGCAACCAGAAAGTGACGGTTCATCTGAATTCCCAGGGCTTTTCTATGGAGAATGAGCGAACGTAAGTTAAGACTACCACAAATGCACCAATGACAATGTAATATGGCACTATGCAGCCATCATCAACACAAAAGATGAACTTTTTATTACTTTTTTTGAGCATTGGATATGAAATGTACATGTTTTAAGAGCTATAGCATATTATTATAGTGTAGATATATAATTGTTGACTTTGTATATAGACATATTTATCATGTGTTTTATCTTGTCTCTCCATTTCTAAGGCCCTTGTTTTGGGACTAATGGTACAGCTTGATAAATGGTAGAAAACTGCAAAAGCAGCATCTTTACCTAGAGCTGAGGATTGGAATGAAGACAGCAACCAAATCAATCTAAAGTGCATTTACAGTCGGTGTTGAATTGTAATCGCAATTGTTTCAAATCACCTTTACAGAGTTTTAGTATTGTATTTAAGTATCCCTTGTTTTTTTGACTGTAAGAGTTTTTGCCATGAAGATGAAGCCTGAGACGCTTACATGGCATTAAAATCTATACTATAGTTTTATGATATTGATGCTTAAATGCTTAACATTTAACAGTTAAGAGCTGAGTGATAGTATAGTTTATTTGTGAATACAATATAAATAATCAAGAAATTAAGATTTGCCATAGCATATATCATGACAGTTTGAATATTGCATGTATCAGAAAAAAAACTGGATATAGTAGTTGTAAGTTGGGGTTATTCATTTATGGTGTGATATAGAGGATTATGAAACTGTAAGGGATTGTACAATTTATTACAATTTGGTGTATATCACTGCCTGTATAAATGACAAGGTTTAAGATTTTGGTCACTTCACCCTGGTCAGTTTAACAAAACGGGCATAATATAAAGTACATAATACAAAAGCTTTAGTCCCCAAGTTTGCAAGTCAAAGGCAATTGTGGCAAAGAATGAAAAACTCCATATGAAGTTGGATAATATAGAAGAAAAACCTTGGGAGAAACCAGGCTACACCAGGTGGCAGTTCTCCTCTGGAAATGCATTCAAAATATAGTGCAAGTAATTCAGCAGATAAGTTACTATATGCAGGTGTAATAGCATGTTCTCATTATTGCACAAATGATCACAGTTAAACACTTTATTTTACACTGTTGGTGTCTACCAGAGCTATATTAAAATCTGTAATGTATGTGTTTTCACAATAAGGAAACTTAAAAAACTAGTAAAACAAAGTCTCTGTCTCTGTATGTTCATTTGCATCAATCAAGAATTAGAGGAAGGTAGGATACGACTTCAAGGAACACCTCACCCAAAAGTGAAAAATGTAATTTGCACACCTTTGTTTCAAACCTGTATGATTTGCTTCTGAGAAAAATCCTTTTGTAGTGAGATTGGGAGAACAACGCCAGTGGGTGATGTGTGGAGTATGATCAAAAGAATGGGAGGCAATAAAAGAGAGCGGGTATATCCAGTATTAGAAGCAGAAAGGGAAATTGCGGTAACAGACAAGGACAAAGCAGAAATGTTGGTAAAAACATTTGTACAGATCCATGGGTCAGGGAACTTGAGTGAAGAAGGAAGGAGGAGGAGGGAAATAACAAAGAGACAACATCTAGAAGATCTAGAAAGAAATGGGGGAATAGAAGGTCAGTCAGTTAACCTCCTGTTTACTCTAGATGAACTGAAAAGAGCAATTAGTAATTTAAATAATACACTGTCCTCTCCAGGAAAAGATCAGATCACAAATATAATGTTGAAACATCTTAAAGATGGGGCTAAGGGGAATAATTTTTTGATTTGCATAATAGAGTATGGGAGGAAGGAAGATTACCAAATGCTTGGAAAGAAGCTATAATAATTCCAATAAGAAAGCATGGCAAAGATCCTTCTAAACCATCTAATTATAGGCCAATAGCTCTTACTTCGAATATATGTAAATTAATGGAAAGGATGGTTACAGACCGTTTGACATATTTATTGGAAAAGAGAAGAATATTAACTAAATATCAAAGTGGTTTTAGAAAAGGAAGAGGAACAATGGACCCTGTTGTATGTTTGGAAAATGAAATGAGAAAAGCTCAGGTAAATAAAGAATCAGTAATTGCAGTATTTTTCGATTTGAGAAAGCTATATGATATGATGTGGAAGGGAGGGGGGACTCGGGAGGCCTGGGGGGGGGGGGGGGCGGGGGGGAGGGGGAGGGGGGGGGTGTGGGGGGGGGGGGGGGGGGGGGCGGGGGAGGGGGGGGGGGGGGGCGGGGGGGGGGCGGGGCGGGGGGGGGGGGGGGGGGGGGGGGGGGGTGGGGGGGGGGGGGGGGAGGTGGGGGGGGGGGGGGGGCGGGGGGGGGGGGGTTTTTTTTTTTTTTGGGGGGGGGGGTGGGGGGGGGGGGGACGGGGGGGGGGGGGGGGGGGGTACTGGTGGGTAGGAATAAGGATGCGACTAGGAAAGGAAGGTAAATATGGGGGGGAAAAGGAAAAGACAGGGCAAAGGGAAGGGTAAGGAAGGAAAGGGGGGGGGAGCAGGGACTAGGGAACCCCCCCCCCCCCCCCCGCCCAACCCCCCCCCGACGGGGTGGAGGGAAGGTGGAAGAAGGAAAGGCCCCCCCCCCCCCCACCCTCGCGCCCACAGGAGGCCCCGATGGACGGAGTAAGGAGGGAAGAGAAGTGGTAATGGAATATGGACGAAGGGGAGGTAAAGGCAAGGGAAGTAAAAAAATAACGGGAATCTGGTTTGGAAAACGAAAGGGAGGCTGGGAAGGGATAATGGAATAACAAGAGATGGAAAGAAGGGATGAAATAATCAAGAAGTAGCTTTAGGGAAAGGGAGGATAAAAAGGAGGATGAGGAGAGGAAAAAGGGAGGAAGGAAAGTATAAAGGGGGGAAATGAGATAGGACGGGGAGGGAGGAGGGACCCACGCGAGAAGCGGCCCACCCCCCCCCACACCCCCATAAGATGGAAAAGGGAAGGGAAAACTGGGGGGAGACTGGACAAAGGGGGGATAAGGGAGGAGGATAAGGGAGAGGAAAGAAAAGGAGGTATGGGAGGGGGTAGGCGGGAGGGAGGAGGAGAAAGGAAAGAGGATAAATTGAGGAAGGGATAGAATAGAGGTGGAAGGGGAATTGAGGTGGGACCAGGAGGGATGGGGGGTTGGGGAAGTGGGGGCGTGGGAAGGCACGGAAGGGTAGGGGAGGGAGAGGGAGGGGGGGGAGAGGGGGAAGTATAAGGGAGGAGAAGGGACAGAGAGTAGGAGGGTACAGAGTAGGGGATAGGAGGTAGGGAGGAGGAGGGAATGAAAGGGAAGGAAAAAAAGGGGAAATAAGGGTTAAAGGAAAGTGAGGGGAAAATTTTTTTTTGGAGGGGGGAAATGAGAGGAAAAGGGGAAGGATGGAGGGGAACGGGGGAGGGGAAAGAGGGAGGAGGGCAAACACAGGGACTTTTGATAAAACTGAAAATGATGAATATAGATGGAAGAGTTTACAATTGGATTAAAGATTTTATGGCTTACAGAAGTATACAGGTGAGAATTGGAAATTAATTGTCAAACAGATGTGAGATAGAAAATGGAACTCCACAAGGGAGTGTAATAAGTCCATACATTTTTTCCATAATGATTAATGATGTTTTTAATCAAGTACAGCAAGATGTAGGTCGATCTCTTTTCGCTGATGATGGAGCTCTGTGGAAAAGGGGAAGGAATATTTTGTATATTAATGGAAGGATGCAAGAAGCTATTAGACAGGTAGAAGAATGGGCAGGTGATTGGAGATTTACATTTTCAGTAGAAAAGACTAAGACTATAATTTTCTCTAGGAAAAGGATTATACCAGAAATAAACTTGAAGATGTACGAGAGGTCCTTAGAGAGAGTTAGTGTTTTAAAATTTGTAGGTGTTTATTTTGATACAAAACTTACATGGGTGTATCATAAACTAAGTTATTGAAAAATGTCAGAAGTTATTAAACATCATGAGTGGCATGGGGGGCAAGTTTTTCGTCATTAAAAATTATTTATGTGGCACTGATCAGATCTGTGTTTGATTATGGCAGTGTGGTATACGGTTTGGCTTCAAAAACCCTGATGGAAAAACTGGATAAAATACAAGCCCACACTCTAAAAAATGCTGGGTTAAATACAACCCAGTGCTGGGTAAAATAGGGACAAACCCAGCAATTGGGTTGTTTTGTCCCAGCGGTTGGGTTACTACCCAGAATGTTGGTGAAAAACATTTAACCCAAATCGGGTCAAAACAGCCCAATTGATGGGTAGGTCCCTATTTACCCGCACTGGGTTGTATTTAACCCCAACATTTTAGAGTGCAAGCTTTGAGACAGTGTTGTGGAGCTGTAAAAACGACACCCATTCCTTCTTTACAAGTCCTGTTAGGGGAGATTCCTCTGGAAATGAGAAGGAAACAATTAATGATCAATTACTGGGCTAACCTCAAGGGTCATAAAGATGATCATCCTACACTCTAAAAAATGCTGGGTGTTTCAACCCAACTTTGGGTCCAATATGGACTAACCCAACTTTTGGGTTAAAAATGTAATGTAAAAATTTAACCCAAAAGTTGGGTTAGTCCATATTTGACCCAAAGTTGGGTTGAAACAACCCAGCATTTTTTAGAGTGTACAAAAATGGTTTTAATGAATTGTTGGGAACAAAATAAGTTGTGTAGAAAAAGTTTTGGATGGAGTAGTGAAGCGTATTTAGAATAAATGGAGGTAAATAGGTTTAAGATGAGCCCAACAGTTGTGATTCCTGAAAATGAACCATGGAGTTATATAACCCCCAGTATAGATTTACATTTGTTGGAAATTAAAAAAGCAGAAAGAGAAGTAGACATGTCTTCAGCATTCTCTGTACATTTTAGAACACAATATCCTCAATACTTACAAATATTTACAGATGGCTCAAAAGATCCAGAGCGAGAGACAACTGGAGCTGCTTTTTTAGTTCCTGACTGGGCTCATAGTATAAAGCGATCATCCAATCATTTGGCAGTATATACTGTTGAAATGATAGCAATACTCTTGTCCTTCCAGTGGGTAGAGGATTATAAACCTGGAAAGGTTTTAATTTGTTCTGATTCACTCTCAGTTTTAAAAAGTCTAAGGTCTTTTAAATCCAGTCATCAAGATATTCTTTTTAGTATTTTACAGATATCTTCAAGATTGGTTCAGAATGATATTTTAATCAGCTTTATTTGGGTTCCATCACACGTAGGTGTAAAGGGAAATGAGGACGTAGATAAGTTAGCAAAACAAGCTTTGCAGAGAGAAGAAATAGAATTACAAGTTCCTCTAAGCAAGTCTGAAATTAAGGTTTTAATCTGGAAAAAGGTTATTGCAGAATGGTAAATAAAGTGGGACAACAACGAAAACGGTAGATTTTCCTACAATTTAATTAACAAAGTAAGTCAAAAAATAAGACATATTGGTAAAACAAGGAAAGAAGAGGTTGTCTATAATAGAATATTGTTGGGACATTCCAATCTTAATAGTACACTCAAAATACTATGTGAACAACGCAAAGTAGAAGAAACAGTAACCCATGCAATTCTTGAATGTAAGAAATATGAGGAAGAAAGAAGTAATATGATAGTTGAAATCAAGAAGAATGGAATTCAGGTGGTACATTTTAAATCTTTAATAAAATGGGCAAGTGAAATAAATAGTAAAGCTTTCTTTCATTTTCTTAAAAGGACGGGGTTAATAAGTAGAATGTAACTCTCTGTTCCACACTCCGGAGCAGAAGGTGGCGGTAATGCACATAATTACGCTGGTTGCTAGCCGCTGTTAAAAACCAAGAAGAAGAAGAAGAAGAAGAAGTAATTGCTCAAACGCAGGCCTGTTTAAATGCCGTGTCAGCAGCCAGTGAGCGAACGCTCTCTGTCTTGCTGCATTTCCGTGTGTTCAGATGAGCAGCAGGAAAATAGTTACTCGTCCAGTTTGGTGCCTATTGTATGCATTCAGTGTCTTGTTAAATGAACAAAATCACAGGTAAAAACACACGCACACCCGTGAAAATAAGTTAACATCGGAAAATGTATTCTAACTAAAATTAATTCTGCTGGTAAATATTTAAGTTTTGACATGAAATAGGTATGGGCATATCGATCCTGAAGTATGGATACTCAAATAAAAATATCGATAGTAAGGGCGTGTTCACACTTGGCGTCTTTTTTTTGACAAGAAAAAAAAAAGCTGGCAGCGTTTTGGTTACAAATATCAGCCGAGGGCGTCTTTTCTTGCAATAACAACATTCAACCTTAGCCCAGTGCTGTGTGGTGCACAAATGTCGAGAAAGAGGAAGTCTTGCGTTGGCTTTTGAAGTTAAAGGGATAGTTCACCCCAAAATGAAAATTTGATGTTTATCTGCTTACCCCCAAAGAGCAGGCTCAGAAGTTGGGAATACGTGGAAAGTCACCACTCCCGAATGAGTTCGCGCGAGAGAGCGTAATCTTTTAGTTTTAAGTCAATTTGAACAATCCGGATAAGTGCAGGTAAGTACCATTTTGATTAGCCGTCGTACCTACAATGACTGTGCAACCAATGAGTGACATATACGCATGAGAGATCACTTCCGGCGCTTGCGTAAACTACTCCAAATGATATAAATACTGTTCGGTTTCTGGCACAGACCGATCGTTTCGTGTCTTAGGACATCAATGTGTCGTCACGAGCCGCAGGGTTTAATTTGGATTTGTCTGGGCATGTTTTTTTTACTCTCATAGATTTGGTTACCATTGCCATGCATTATACGACTGATAGACCGCAACGGCTGGAGTTAAAAATCATAATTTGTGTTCTACTGAAGAAACAAATGGAGCTTTTCCACTGCGTGGTACGACTCGGTTCAGCTCGGTTTGCGTTTCCACTGCAGTTCAGTACCGCTTTAGAGTGGGCGGGATTATTCACATGTCGTTATAGTTGCACCGCCTCTACTACCACGACTCCTAAAAAACTTTTTCATTCCGCGTCGCCCCATCAAGCTCTCGCTGGATCCGCTCCTCTGCTATCTACGAGAGGAACGTCTGTTCTTCCGCAACAGTGGGAACAGCCACTTTTTGGTTGTTAATAAAGGTGCGCTTGTTCAAAACAGTTGATTTCGATCCTTCGCTGGCTGTGCTGATTCAAATCTAGCGGTTCTTTTGTGTTTGTGTCGCAAGTTCAGTGACGCAGGTAGTGACGATTCTCTCCGGCCAATCCGTGATCAGCAGAGTTTACACATCAAATTTTGGTAACGGTACGGTTCACTTGGAACCCCAACCGAGGTGGTACTAAAAAAAGTGCCAGGTACTGTACCCAGTGGAAAACCCCCCAAAAAGTGAACCGTACCGAGCCGTACCATGCACTGGAAAAGCGCCAAAAGTCACCTACATCTTGGATGCCCTGGGGGTAAGCAGATAAACATCAAATTTTAATTTTGGGGTGAACTACCCCTTTAACGGGGAGGAGAATGTGTGTTATACGGTTGGATGATGCACGGTTCGCGGCATATTAAGAGAAAACAAATATCATACAACATACAACCGAAACTACTATGATAAGTCTATCTAGCCGCACCTTCTCCATTTTCCCTGTTGTTCTTGTTGTTATGACTGACGTAGGGTGTTTTTTTTTCAGAAAAGTTTAACTTTTTTCAACTTGAAAAGACGCTGTGAGCTGCAGAAAAAGACACCGGCGGTGGCGTTTAAAAAAGCGCTCAGGAGGACTTTTTTGAGAACATGGTTTACTCCATAGGATTATAATGTAAAATAGACATGCCGCTGGCAGCTGTTAGTCTTTGTTCACTTTAAGGGGCGGGGATAGTCCGGTGAGTTCAGAGTTAGTTGGGAGAGTAAAAGCCAGAGGCGGACAAAGTACACAACTCCATTACTTGAGTGAAAGTACAGATACTGCTGGTCAAATATTACTCCATTACAAGTAAAAGTTGTAAAGACAGATTTTTACTTAAGTAAAAGTACAGAAGTACTTGCTTTTAAAAGTACTTAAGTACCAAAAGTAAATTTCCTTTTTTATGTCAATGCACTTGTTGCACTTGTTGTACGAATATTGCAATACTTTGATGCCAATTCCAATACATTAACCTACTAGCTGGTAGTATCTTTGGAATAAAGAGCTTTTAGAATGTTAAAAACCTATGGGGGGGAAAAATTAACACCCCTACCCACCCTCACAAAAGCAGTATGGTAGTGATCTCGCACAGCTCTGACAGTGTGTGCACACATCTATGTGTAGCCATTCATCCACATTTGAACAGAGTGGACAGTGAAATCCTGTAAATACAGAGTGATAAGAAAGAAAGAAAAATCAAACCTGCTTTAAAACCCAGCAACACAACTGTAGCTGTACAACTTTACAACAGCAACACTGCTTTAACAAAAAAGCAAAACAGCAAGACTAATTTGACATCAAAACAAAAATTGTTAAAATGCTGTCTAATCGCTCTCGCTGTACTTTGATGTCACACACAGAACAGTCTGTGCAGTGCTGCTTCAAGTCCAACACCTATTGTGTTTTATTAGGAGACACACAACAGTTCTTCTGTGGCTTTATAGGTAATATTTTCACTTACACAATTTAGCAAAATCAGACAATATTGTGTCTAATATATACCACAATATTAACTTCTTATTATTGAATTGTTGTAAAGAAATATCACATTTGCAACTCAAGTGTTCAAAAAATGCTGGGAAATCACTTCATGTAGCCCCAAGAGTGATTACTGATAAACTGTCTGAAAAAAAGAAAGTCAGTCAAGTTTTAGAGAAGAAAAAAAATCACCCACTGACTTTCAAAGCTGCTACATAGCAACTACTTTTTACTTCGAGGACCTTGATAGAAATGTAGTGGAGTGAAAAGTACAATATTTGTCTTTCAAATGTAGTGAAGTTAAAGTCATAAGTTCCCAGAAAAAATAATACTCAAGTAAAGTACAGATACTCAAAAAGTGTACTTAAGTACAATACTCAAGTAAATGTACTTAGTTACTGTCCGTCTCTGGTAAAAGCACAGAGCAGCGAGTGCTATTCTTCCTTGTTTTCCCTTCTGTTCCTTCGGTGTACGGCGTGGGTTACGGCCATAACAGTAAACCTCCTTCAGTGCTTTAATAAAGTTACAGAGCGACTGAGAACGCCTGGTTCATTAGTAGCGAAACACTACAATACTTTAACCATTAAAGCGTGTTGAATGTTAAAATGCATTTCAAATATAAAGTTAAGTGAGTATCATTACCCATTTTACTTGTAATAATTTAATACATTTCATAATTTAGTGAAAGTGATGTGACGTGGCGACCCATACTCTGAATTAGTGCTCTGCATTTATCCCATCCAAAGTGCGCACACACACACCGTGAACACACACCCAGAGCAGTGGGCAGCCATTTATGCTGCGGCACCCAGGGAGCAGTTGGGGGTTCAGTGCCTTGCTCAAGGGCACCTCAGTCGTGGTATTGAAGGTGGGAGAGAGCGCTGTACATTCACTCCCTCCACCGACAATGCCTGCAGGAGACTCTTGACCCGCAACCTTTGGGTTAAAAGTCCGACTCTCTAACCATTAGGCCATGACTTACCCTTTGAAGTCGAGGCCTAATGGTTTAAAATTTCTATTTAAAAGTTCAGTTTAGAAGTATAATATCTGTATCGACATCAATGATACTGGCCTTTAAAAGCATCGGTAGCATATCTTATCGAAAACAAAATAAGTGGTATTTCCCATCCCTAACAGGAATGAAAACGAGGCTGTGAGGGCTTGAAGATGTCATCTACTGTTGTTTAAACAACATGCCAGCTCACGAAACGTCTTTTCATTTAAATTACATGATCTTGGACCTTTATACAGTGCGTGCCATGCGTGCCATTGTAAAGATCGCTCATAGCTTAATTTTCATCCTCTACAATTTGGTGTGACGTCTAACCTGTCAAAGGCTAGGCCTATATATTTTCATTTAATTTGAATTACACAGTCGTGGCCTAATGGTTAGAGTCTCGGACTTGTAACCCGAAGGTTGTGGGTTTGAGTCTCAGGTCCGGCAGGAATTGTAGGTGGGGGTAGTGAATGTACAGCGCTCTCTTCCACCCTTAGTACCATGGTGAGGTGCCCTTGAGCAAGGCACCGAACCCCCAACTGCTCTGGGTGTGTGTTCACTACTGTGTGTGTGTGTGTGTGTGTGCACTTGGGTTAAATGCAGAGCACAAATTCTGAGTATGGGTCACCATACTTGGCCACATGTCACTTCACTTCATATGATTGTATATGATTTTTTTTTTTTACGTATCGTATTTAATGTGTGTATTTGTATTCTTGCAGAAAATTAACTGAAATGGACTTCTTTGGCAGTACGTGTAACTTTTTCTAAACATTTTCTCTCATGGTTTTGGGTAACATGATTTTAGTCAAGACTAGAGAATTTATTTTAATCTTTCAAGTTTATTTTTATTCTGTGGATTAAAAGTACAAGAAAAACAACCTTTGTCTACAGAAAGATTTGGCATAACTTACATTTAAGCAAAAAGTTAAGCCAAATCTGCTCTTCAGCTGTGCATTAATTATAAAATTATTTATTAATTACTGTAACGGTAATGTTACATTTTAGATCACATTATAGTATCTACTTTTTTCCTTTGTCACCTAGAGTTTCGCACTAACCAGAACATTTCCAGAGCTCATGCTGGGCTAAATGTCAACACTGCAGCTCGGAGTGGAAGCAATGTTACAGAACCGATATTCACTAATAACACAATAGCAGGCAATGTCCACATCATACATAATGCACCTGGTAAGTTTATTTTAAAATTTTTTAATGTAGACAGAAGCTGACAATATTCACTATACGTTTTCTGATAATATGTATTCACTATTTTCATGTGCTAAACACAAGTGCTGAAATATGTAAACTGTTTTAAAGTATATCAGATGTCTGCTAATACAGTTGTACTAATGTTGTATAGTTTCATATTTGTAATTGATTTAGCTACTGAAAATCTGTACGGTAAACGTGTCAAATGTTCTGCAGGTTTCACTGGCGATCGCACATACTCTGAAAAAACACCTACATCAGGTGACTGATGAATTTAATAGTAATTTTTGAAATGTTGTACATTCCACCTTTTAATTTAGCAGCTATTTATATAGTCTGCTCTGAATTTTTTTTATTGTATTAAAAGTCAGAAGTTGTTCTCAATTTTAATATTGACAATTTTATTTTTGCAGCAATGAGATCAGTGATACTCAAATATAAAAAGCAGATCTGCAGTGAGTATCAGTATGTGACAGAGTATAACTCACTGCCTGGTGAACAAGTGCTGCTGTCTGAGCGCTACACACAACCTCTGATCCTTCAGAAACATCGAGATCAAAAAGAGAGAGAAGAAGAGCTCTGCTCCAGTGGAGAGAGCTTCCAGCAGGTCCTCAACTCCAGGAACAGTCATGAATCTGTCCATCTGAACTCTCTGTTCAACCCAGATGGCCATGAGATCAGTTCTAATGCCGTTATATTGCAAGGAAATTCAGGGAATGGGAAATCTTTCACTGTGCAGAAGATCATGCTGGACTGGGCATCTGGTGACCTCTACAAAGAACAGTTTGGTATTGTGTTCCACTTAAAGTGTAAAGAAATAAACTGCATTTCTGGCAAAAAGAGTTTGGTAGAGATCTTAAGCAACAGCTGCAGTTTAACATCAGATCAGATCTCACAGACAATACAGCATTCACCAGAGAAGGTGCTGTTCATCATTGATGGATTTGATGAGCTGAGACTCACACAGGACATTTATCACATGTCACCAAACACTGATGTGCTTCAAAAAGCTCCACCTGAAGTCACTCTTTGTGCCCTGCTGAGGGGTTGAATCCTGCCAGAGTCCTTCCTGCTGGTCACCACCAGATCTACAGCTACAGACACATTGGGTAAACTGCTCAAAGGACCTCAGCGTTTCACAGAGATTATGGGATTCTCTGAGATGGGGGTGGAGGAGTACTTTCAGAAGTTCTTCCAGAATGAGGAGCTCTTCAAGAAAGCCTATGAATATGTTAAAGCAAATGAAACTCTCATCACTGCTTGCTCCATCCCTGTCATCTGCTGGATCATCTGCACGGTTATGCGAGAGAGGTTCAGTGATGGTGCAGATATGATGAGTGGACTGGAAACCAGCACCTCTATCTACGTTGACTTTGTGTCCACTCTACTGGAGCATCACTGCCAGGGTTTGAGTCAGTCTGTCCCGAGCCTGCTGAGGAGTCTGGGTCAGCTGGCAGAGAGAGGGATGCTGGAACAACAAGTCTTGTTTGATGAGAAAACTGTTTATGAAACAATTTCAGACCCTGCTGGCAATCCGTTCCTGTGCAAGTTCCTTTTTAAGAGAAGAATCAGCCAGGAGACGATGTTCAGTTTCATGCATCTCAGTTTTCAAGAGTTCTTCACTGCTCTGTATTACATCTCACTCGACAGCAAGACGTTCAAGGGGAAACTCACAAAACTACGTTCTTATTATCATAAATCACGTTTTGCAGCTGTAATGCCGTTTCTTTTTGGCCTTTTGAATGAGGATGTTACAGGCACACTTAAGAGAAAGCATGGTGTGCTTGTTCATCCAAACACACAGAACCATTTGAAAGAATCGCTTTTTAAACCGTATGATTCTCTCCTCACTCTTCACTGTCTCTATGAGCTCCATGAAGAAAGCTTTGTAAAATAAGTTTTAAATGGAAAAGCAGACATTTATGTCATGTATGATCCTCTAAGAAGAACAGACTGCTGGGCCCTGCTGTACTGTTGTCAGTGCTGTCAGTGCATGAAAGAACTGACTCTCCATTGCTGCCAATTAACATCTGAAAAACTGTCTATGATTCGTCCTGTACTCCACAAGTTTGAGAGTTTAAGGTGAGTACTCCAAAACAAACCCTCAGTGAACATATACAGTAAGCAGTTGGATGACAACTTTTGCTATGTTTACCTTGTATCAGAACAAAACACTGCAAGGACATGTTTTATTTAATTTTAATTTGACTCTGTTTAGCTGACTCCATTTAGTTGACGTATTATATAACATACATTTGTGTAAAGTCACCATGAAAAACCGATTTGTGTAAGAATTATTTGAGTGTAAAACACAATTTAATAGAATGTCCAATTTTAAATGGTATTAGACAACTCAGAAAATATACTGAAAGACATTTATAAAGTGTCTCTCTCTCTCTCCTGGAAGAATTTTAGACTTTTTTTATCATTGATTAAATTGAAAGATTTATATGATTTTTATCATTACTATCGTTGTTACTAGTATGTTTTTGTATAGTGATTGCTTCTTAAGAAAATGTTATATTATTGTAAATTATGTATTGAATAGATAATGTTAATGTTGCCATGAATATAGCCATTGTTGCTGATATATGCATTAAAACATCAATAAATAAATAAAGTCACCATGAAACAGCATTTGTAACATACTACTCAAACATCTCTACAGACTTTTACATTTCTTTTGGGATTTAATATGTTCATAGCCTTTACTAAAAAATATGTATTTTAAATGACTGTGCTTAATACAGTTATCAATATTTGGGTTTGTCAAAGGAGTTTCCACCCATTAGTACGAGTGGAGGACTTTTATTTATGAATTGCACCAGGTAACCACACCAATTTAGAGTGACAAGAAACACCCAAAAAAATGCATTGTGTGTGGTGTGTGTGTTGGTGTGTGTGTGTGTGTGTGTGTGTGATATAGCTATATATTATATATATATATATCTGCTTCACGGTAGAAAAGACCCGAATGTCAGATGTGTTTTCCTTATTTTAAAGTATTGTCTTATTTTAAGCATATCCATAATATTTACGGTTTATATTATGGCCATAGTATTCTCTTCCACATTTGTTATCTTTGTTTGATTTTGAAGGTTGACACAGAACCAGAATCTCCAGAAGACTCTGAGCTTGTGGATCTGATTCATGCTGTCATGAGAGGACAGACACGTAGGTAAAGTCTTTAATAATACCAGACTCAACAAAGGTTCAAATGCAAAATGCCCTTTAATTTTTTTAGTTTTATACCTTTTCTGTCTATTCCTTGATTTGCAGGGTTCAGATTGATTCAGTTTATGCAGATAGCAACACTTGTTCTATCAATAAACTTGATATGACAATCTGTGAAGAACTGTCCAGGTAAAAAAACTAAACAAAACATTTATTGTGCCCATGCTTCACAGTTTTATTACCACCTCCTCAAACTGCTGTTGCATTATGATTTTTTTCACTGATATACTGGCCCATCTAAAATTGTCTTATAGGGAATAAACCTTCAGCTATATTAGATATAGATTTGTAACTTACAGATGATTTATCCTAAATAAATATATGGACTGTAAATATGAACCTCTTTTGTTATATAAAATATATATAATTGCACTGTGGTTAACATACTTGACAGCACCGCATTTTACTTTTTGCTGTACCTTGGATTTTATTAAACACTTTTAATGATGCAAATAACAGATAATACAAAATAGACCTCCAAACGATTACATTATAAGGTGCTAATAATAATAACAAAAATTTAAGCATTCACTAATTTGGTACTAACTCTGTCCTTCATTTGTTTTTAGGATCTATATAGGACCTGAAAAGAATTGTTTGCCATCATTCAGTCTTACTTTTCTACAATCTAATTTAATTAACATTGACTGGCCAAACCTCTTCCGAGCACTTCAAACTGAGAACAAAGATGTGCTCATGTTTTACATCTCTTGTTTGTCTGGATTGAAGAAGATGGAACTGTGTGTGTCAGTGAACAGTGTGACTGAGAGTTGGGCTATTCAGATCATCTCCTTCATCAAGAACTGCCCCAGCCTAACTGAGCTCAGGTAAGAGAGGATCTCATCATGAAATCAACCGTGCCTTTTGCCCTTTATGAACTGTTTTTGCCTAAATTTATACTTTATCTTTTGACAATGAGTTTATACACCCCAGTCACTCACCTACAAGGTTGTGCACCACAATATGTAAAATAAGTATATAAAAGATTAAAATGGAGATTTGTACATTTTTATGTGCTTTAGCTATAAAGATAGCCTTAAAGTATCTGAGACAAATTATCTAAGGTAACAAAGAGGGAAAAATAACCTTTCCTAAACAAATTGGAAAGAAGCATATGGGTCCTCATCCAGACAGCGTTAGCAGTTTTAGTATCGTTTCTTTTTTTTTTTTTTTGTACAACAAAATGACATTTCACCAGGCCTGTAGCACAAGACATTACAAAGAATACACTGTAAATTATAATACTGTGTAAACAATAAATACATACATACGTTGACTGTGTGGTTTTGTGCATATTTTGCATACTGTAGGATAAACTGTGGCTGGATACTGGAGGAGGGAATCAGGGTTTTGCAGAAGTCCCACATAAGGCCAGACTGCGCACTGACATTTCACGGGTTTGTACTGCTTTATAAATAGCTCATAGTTTTGGATTTTACTCTTTGTTTCTAGTTTGGAAGAATTGGGTTCGTTTTCTATTTAGAAACTCTGAATAATATTACGTAATTTGTTTATACATTTACTTATATTGTTCTTAATTGACGTACTAAAGCATAAAGATATTAAATAACTGTCATAAGACACATGTTTTAAGTTCAATCGACTGAGGCTTCAGCACCTTATTGTGTTCTTTAAAGGGATAGTTCACCCAAAAATGAAAATTAGCCCATTATTTACTCACCCTCAAGTCATCCTAGGTGTATATGACATTCTTCATTCAGACAAATACAATCGGAGTTATATAAAAAAAATTGTCTTTGACCTTTCAAGCTGTTTAATGGCACTCAGCAGGTGTTGCAGTTCATCAGTCCAAAAGAAGTGAAATGAAGCGCATCCATTCATAATAAAAAGTGTTTCACACGGCTCCAGGGGGTGAACAAAATTCTTCTGTAGCGAATCGATGCGTTTTTGTATGAAAAATATCCATATTCAGAATGTAATAATCACTTTAATCTAGCTTGTGCCAACAGTTGTACACGGAAGCAGCTCTGGGCGGATGACGTATGAGGTTGTGCATGCGCCAGTAAGTCTCGTGAAAACCAACGTTTGTCAAAGGAAAGGAAAACCAGTCTCCTCTTGGCTTATATTGAAACCCTCCGACATTCTTCTTTACAAATCCATGTGGTTGTACTTCTAATTAGTGACCGTTGTATTGTTTTGATCTCTCCGCTGCGCTTCAGCGTTCGTCACTTCTGAGCAGCGCATTCGCAAAGCCGACCTCATACGTCATCCGCCCGGAGCTGGGTAGGGTTGCACCAGCCATTTGTAAGTTCTTACTTAAATTAGAACGTTAAGTCCACACTAGAGGCTTAGTTACTACTAGCTAGTTTGTAACTAAATATATTTGGTTGCACCAGTTGTTCGTAAGGCAGGACGTAGCTAGTAGTTCGTAAGCTCTCCATAAAGTAATGCTTAGTCGCATAATATGACGTTTACCCTAAATATCCAATAGAAACCTTCAAATACACGAGCATGACTTGTTTAAATACTATGAATTTTAATTTATCCTTCATTCTAACTTCTTTTGCCTCACATATACTAACGGTAAAAACAAGTTTCCATTAAAAACGATACATTAATAACATTAGTCTCTATGTAAGCTATTTATATATGTAAATATCATTCTGAAACTGTAATAAGGATAAATAAGGATCAATAAGTACTGAAAGAAAAAAAACATAAGAAATGCCTTTATTTATTATGGCTGATTTCATTTGACATGCGCAACACGGACCGAAGCATACAGAGGCGCGCTGTAGATGGGGTGTGGAAGATACGCTAAAAAAGAAACAAAGTATATTTATTCACATATTGTTCTCTCTCTTAATATGCACGTGAGAGTAAATGTCAGCATCATATATGCCTAAAGTATTGAATGTGGTCGGGTAAAAGAAGAGCATATTGATGCAGTTCACTCAGTCTGCTATTTTATTCCAACTGTTACTCCTGACCAGACGCTTCCATAAATATTTAGTTTATATGTAGTGTTACACTTCAACTACATGTAATGGTGCAACGGAAAAATATTTAGTAGTGTGTAAGTTGTAACTTAGCCTATTTTTGACGTAAATGGGCACTAAGTTGTAAATTACGTCAGCTGGTGCAACATCCCCTGCTTCCGTGTAGCAAAGTGAGCACAAGCTAGATTAAATTGATTATTACATCTTAAATATGGTTATTTTTCTTACAAAAACGCATCGATTCGCTACAGGAGGCCTTTGTTCACCCCCCGGAGCTGTGTGAGGCACTTTTTTTATTTTGGGCGCTTTTTATTTAACTTCTTTTGGACTGAAGCACTGCAACACCCGCTGACTGGCATTAAACAGATTGAAAGATCAAATAATTTTTTTTTGATATACCCCCCACTGGATTATCTGAAGAGAAAGTCATATACACCTATAATGCCTTGAGGTGGTAAAATTATGGGCAATTTTTTTTGGGTGAACTAACCCTTTAAGATGCTCCAATAAAACCGATATCAGGATATCTCTGCGTGTTTGTTTTGTTATAAAGCTACAGATGCAAAACAGGAGAGCAGTGTTCACATGGGAATGACTGCAATGAGTGGGTGGAGATTCATCTGAATGCTCTGGGATTTTCTGTGGAGATTTTAAGACCGTAAGTGAACTCTTTAAACACCTGATATTAAGCTCCATCTTGAAATTAATTTAACAATACACTTGTGATGTTTTTTTTCAAGCGGATGATCTGTGTTAATGTTAACAAGAGTTATACTCTTGTGCATATATTTATATGGGCTTTTCATATGATTAGAGCCAGCCTGAGCCTACTTAATAGACTCATATTTTCATTTTAACATTTTTATATATTTGAATGTACAGGTTTTTGTGTATGCATGCCAGTCTTTCAATAGCATGTATTTAGCATGCTAATGTGTATCTTGATCTTACACTCTTGCTCAATTCAGGATAGTTCATTCAATTCATATGCCCTTAGTTTATCTAAGGCATCTGCTTAGTTACAGCTAGAGTTGGTGTCAGTAATACATTTACTTTCCTTACAAGAAACATAAGAATAATCTACTATATAAATTACTAGGCAAATTGTAACATTGGTTTGATGTCCCCTTTCTCCATTTTTAAGGGCATTGTTTTGATACTAAGCTACAGATCAAGAACTTGGACTAAATGTAACGGTGGCAGTTGTACTGTACAGTCCTGTGGATGACAATTCAGAGCGTCGTTTGGATCGATGTCTCTTCATTAATACAATGTAATATTCATGTCAGCGTGTTAACAAAAGTTGCTAAATGCAAGTTGTCAAATATATTATGTAATTGTTTTTCATTCCTACTTAAATGCTGGTTTTTATAAGTATCAATATTTTCTGCTACTGTTGTTGACACTTATGTATTGTTGATGTAACAACATGAGCTCTCTGGGTTAAATAGTTGTTCTTGTAAAAATCTGTTGAAGTATTACATTTATACATAACTGTTTCAAGTTTTACTAGCCTTGCCTTTCCTTTGGAGCTTTATGATTTGTGGGATTTTGTTGTTCAATGTTATTTAATAATAACTTTATCCTCTTGCTTAATTGTGCTGACATGGTTTAGGGCCTATTCATCAGATGTAAGTGACGTTGCAGATCTCCGCCTTGTAAAAGCCCCCTAATTAAAGGAATAGTTCACCCAAAAATGTACCTAGACTATATAGTGTCCTAAGGTATTGTTCCTTCCGCATTCCTTGGCTGTTTTAGTGCTGGTTGCGCCCCTTTTCTACTGCTTATAAGCGTCGGCGGCTTCGTTTGATATTAAGCTATAGCTTCCAGAGCTGGGAGACTAATAACCTTGCCTAAACCGTATGGGTTGTGGCGGAGTTGGTTCCCTGTGACCCCGCGTCATGTGGATGACATATCTTCAAGAGCTCCCCAGGCCCCGTCGTGACAGCGCTCTGTCGCCCTATCCGATCTGTGTTTTCTGCTTCTCTTGACGGTTATCTCTGTCTCAGGTTCCAATGTATCTGCAATTGTGCCCTGCTATTACTGATCGATCACCAGACTGTTGGTTTCCCATGCTGACCGCCTGCTTGTCCATCTTTCGTCACTCTTGTAATTGTGGTCCTTTCTCTATCTAGACTGTTACACTGTCCTATACCTCCGGTTCGTCTCTCTCGTGCTTATTTTTTTTGATTATCTGGCCGCCCTGTACCCCCGTGTTCCTGTTGTGTACTAACTTGCTATTGTGACCTCTTGGGATAAATAACCCCCCTATGCCCCGCAGTTTGCTCCCCAGCCCTCACTGGCATTTCGTGGTGCAGACTCTGTTGTGTGGTTCCGTTGTACTTCTAAACCGCGTGGCGGGCACTCTAGTATACATTACTCATAGCCGGTCCCTGTCTCGGGTTATGCCGCGGATCTGCGTCAATTTTGGGGGCTTTGGCCCCTGGTGGCACGGGTGTCGCAGTAGGTACTCGGGCTGTCGTTCTATCATACTCCCTCCTAGTGGGGGCACCTTCGTCCGTCGCTAGACTGTGTGGTGTCGGTCGAACATCTTTGGTGCTGACATGGTTTCGGGTACGTCTCGAGGGTGTCATCTGTAAGTAGCACGTTGACCCGACCACATTCCGCGGCCTACTTGCCCCTAGATACCGACCCACGTTTTACGTCTCGTTTTTCTCCCTAAGTAAGAGGAGCCCATGTGGTCCTGCGGACATGCTCTTCTCTACCTACGCCAAGTGGACCATGCCCTTGCGAGAGAAGAATTTGTCACAGTATGTTTTAGTGTCTTCCCCCCCGCATGCTCAGACTTATCGCGTTTGCTCGTCTTGTTGTGCGCCGCCTTTATGTCTTAGCGTGTTTATTTCGACTGTGTGCACCCCCAAGTAGGTCAGCATTAGTATGTTTGCCTTGCCTTTCGAGCTCCACCAAAGCCTTTCTTCAAAACTATATTTGAGAGAAGCACCACGCTAGTACGACAGTCGTTGCTTCACGGGTTGCCCCATTGACTTCCCTAGTAGGAATAAATTACCATAGGAGTCCAGATTGGTGTTCTGCGTAGGACCACCATTCAACTGGTTGGTGGTTACAGAGTCTTCAAACAGGTGTGTTGTCGTTCATTTTCATTTTTGGCGTGCACTAGTCCCTATTAGATTGCCCTCATTTAACCTTAGTCAAAGACCCGTAGCCATCGTCACCTTCCAAAATCCTCTACTTGCGGCCGACTGCGCCAGTGCGGCCCCACATCGCTTCGCTTTTCCCATCCCTGCAGACTTTCCAGCCGCCGCACAGAATGCCAACCGCTGGGGACACCAAACACCGTCCCGACTCACCCATCCTGCGGGTCCCTCGTCCAGCTCCTTTTTTTTTACCTATGGACTATTGCACTCATTTTTTTGTCCGCTCTTCATGCTTGTCTCCCCCGCATGTCCCAGGATCCGCCGCCGCCTGGCTGGACTAAATACATTTCGTTATTTTATTTCGCCCGTTTCCAAATTCTGCTTGGACCCAACTTTTCTTTATCTACTGCCCAAATGTTGTCCTCACCCGTCGGTTCTAACCAGATGCATTGTGACGGCCTCCTCAGTCCTACATGCAGCGCTCGCCTTTCTCTTTCCCTTGAACTTCTCCTTTGTCCCCTCCCCACCACCTCGCGCCGCCATCCCGACCCCGGGCGCCGGCGCCTGGGGGCTGCTGGGTGGGTTCTCACACCACCGTAAGGACCCCTGTCGGGGTGTATTAAACATTTTTGTAATAAGGTTGTGTTTTATAGTCAGTCTTCAGGTGGGACTAAAGACAAGGAATATCACCTCTTCAACGATAGCTGTGCACTCGGCCCTCCTTTAGGGCATTCAGCCTTGATTTGCTTTGGCGTCTTACAAGTTCCAACAACCCAACTACGAGAAGCGTCCACCGCCTTCGCTGATAGTTGCCCATTAGGGTTACACATCCCTCTTCACAGGACCGCAGAGAGCCCTCGATGCTGGTACCCGCTATTTGCTTTTTTGACGGTGCCCACCCAATCGTAAGTCACGGGCGTCAGTATCCGGACACGACATACGCCCTTCCCTTTATGTTGTTTCATAGACCAGGGGATGTGAGGGGCTAAGCCAATACTGCGCTGTACCCGGTCGTCCTTCCCGTTCTGCCCCTACGGTTACCCGAAAATTAACCGACTCGTCCTCACCCAGGGTGCCGTTCACTAGTCCTCTCTTTCCCACAACCAGAGGTACTCACCAATATCTCCCACTACGTTTCACAAACAACCAACACAACAAAACCAACCCCCAACTCCACGCTGCCAACAGTGGTTTGCTGCTTAGCTTCCATCCCACAAAACACCGAGACATTATCAACGCCAAAGCGCCAACTCCACTCCGAAAAAACCGCGGCCTTGCACCTCTCACAACCCCATTAAAACATGATTAGTGCTTGCGTGTGGCAATCGCGTATCCTCCTCCTAGTGGGCTGCCTAGCCCCGCAAGAGCACGAGCCCTGACAGTTGAAACCCTCCTGTGTTTTTTCCAACCTAGAGCTGTTCCCTACCTGCTTTCGCTACACACCATACACAGCCCCCCGAGACGGTAGAAGTTGACAGTGTCATTTACAAACTAATTTTTTTACTTGTTCTGAGGTGGTTAAAGGGCGCGGCAAGCCTCGCGCCGACCCCACCGAATCAGGGCAACTGGTCACTTCCAACCGCGCGGAGCCCCACTCCCCCTACGGAGTAGGAAAAACAGCAGGTTTCTGCTTTTGATTTTCGTGGGACATTCCCCATTGTCATGAGATCCGTTCAGTGAACCCCAACCTGCACAGTCACAATATTGCCGCACCCCCCCGACCCTCTATGCCTTCGACCCTACCGCAGTGGTGCGCTCAAATGTGCTTCCAGCTGCGCATGCTAGTTCTCAGGTCGTTGTCTTTCCGACAGTGTCACAACTTGTTCAACACACCTGATCCGTTCCTGTTCTTCACAGGAAGCCCCCGCTTTCCGCTACAAGTGGGTGGTAATTACCATAGGCGGGACTCGATTCAGTATCTAGCTTTTCCTTTGTTATTCCTTAATTTCTCCGATGGTTGCTGACTTAGCGTCACCACCTTTTGGCAAAGCGGAACACCACTAACAAGCTGACCCTTGCCGCTTTAATGTAGGCCCGGCTTGCCAACGGCGCCTCCCCACCGCGTCTTTTCCGATGGCCTCGACCCATCAAGGGCCCCGGAGCCCCGCTTGCGGAGCGTGGTTGTGACATTTGGATTGTCTTGGGTCGACCTTGGAAGCTTTGTGGGAGCGCTCCATCCCGCCGGTGGCAGGGCTCCCTCACGTGTCCTCCATGGCATGTGTGTGTGTCGTCGCCCGCTGTTGTGTTCAAGCTCGCGTTTTTGCGTGATTTTCCCTGCCCGGCCAGACCTGACGTACTTCGCGTGTGTTGTATTGTTGTGTCCCCTTCAACATCTCGGTTGGGCGCGCAGGTGTTGCACTCTGTCCCCAGTTCTCTACTGCTCTTTGCTTTGGTTGTAGAAGCGGAGCGACCTCCCTCACCGCCTGTTTTATTAGGCTTGACTTCCACTGGGCTTTAGACTAGATGTGTGTTTCTATGCTACCTTGGTGCCATAGGAATGCCGTCTCCAGCTGAGTCTCTTTGATGATCGCCGTCTCTGTAACTCGCCTTGGTGGCCTGCGGCTTTTGCTTGCCCTGACCGTGTTTGTAATGCTTGGTTATTCCTTTCCGAAACCCGACACCGTCACTGCGTGGACCTACTTTGGTTCCCCCAGGCTTTTGCACTGCCCTCGGCGTTCTGAGGACGGCTTGGGTTCCGTCTGCTTTATCTTTGTCGATGCCTCTTTTTTTTACCCAGTCACCATACGGCCTTTTAGTTTAGGTTTGAACCAGAAGGGTGATATTCGCTTAGCGCCCAACCCTTTGATATTGTATCGGATGGCCCCTCCGTATTATGTGAATTGATTTTGATCCTGAGCGAAAGAGCTTTGAGGTCCCCACTGTTGTCCCACGCGTTGACTTCGCGGTATTGTGAGTCTGGAGCGGGGTGCGCGCTGGCTGGATGCAGGCATGTTTATTATAAAAGATTAACTCACGTGAGGTTTCTGTGCATTGTACGGTCGTGTATTTCGCGTTGTGGCCCGTGTAAAGGGGTTAGGTCGTGGGAGCCTTCGTTTCTGCGGTGTGTCCGTGCTACTGTCTCGGCTGCGCTGAGTTGTGTGGAAGAGGGGAGTTAGTTTGGACTTGGGTTGTGAGCCCGGGGTGATCACTCGACAGCAGGCGCCCTTAGCGCCTCGACTGCACTAGACCTCTGTAGAGAGGACGTTGGTGGGCTAGAGGGCGCATTGCCGCCTTGACTAATCCTGAATGCGGCGGAGTCGTGACCTAGTTGTAGCTTTGCTTGTCAGGGGGTGTAAGACCTTGGCTCTACTCGCTCTTGCTTGCCATAGGAGGAAGTTGTGGCTCGTACTCTGGTTGACCGGTCCGGTATGCGTTAGGTTACCTCCGCGCATAAGACAGTTGGTCACTCACTCCCTCGCGCTGTAACGCATTTCTGCCCCCGTGCTGTCTTTGCTTTCTGTGTGGGCCTGCAGCCGATCATGGTCAGTTGCGCGCTGTTGAATGGTTGGACTTTGAGAGTTGGCGCGTTGTTTATGATGCGCTGGCAACGTTGTTGGCCCAACCACAGTGGAACCACTCTGTTAATATTCATTGACGCCCCGTTGTGTTTCTTACTGCCTCTGTGCCAGGCGTGATTCTGTACAAAATTGCGCTCGTCCTCAAGTTTTGTATAAACATCCTTCCGTTAATACATCCTCTCTCCTTGCTCCCCACCCTACGTCCTTCCTTGTGCTCTGTAAGTTGCATTGTGCAGTCCTTTTCTACAGCTTATTTTTCCGTCACTTTCTGTCCTCCATAACTGGCGCGCAGTGCTGGATCACCCGATGATGGCGGGTGATACGATCCAATTGTTGATATTCTTTGTCTTTACATATATTTAGGTATTTCATTGCCAAAACACTCAAGGTGGAGCCCCCTCGTTTCTCTTTGTTACTTTCGCTTTCTGGACGAAGAACGAGTATCTGAGGACTTATTTTCGCGGTGTGGGTTCCGTCCTCTGGATCTGGTGCGGTTTGTTTCGCGGTGGTACGCTGCAGTATACTCTCTTGATGATTGCGGCTTGGGTTTCTATTTTTTTGTCCCAATATGGTGTGTTGATGGGAACCTATGGTGTTCTGGGCTCCTGGTGGTGAGGGTTGTTGGGTTGATCGAGCACTGGTGCCATGAACACAATTCATCATCCATTTCTAGGCAACAACACCGATGCGTCTCAGTGCCCTTAAACACCCATGACTATCTCAAATCCTAACATCTTTTTCACAATCCGTGATGATTTTAATGGGGATGATTGTACTGAGTATAACTTTAATCTTTTCTTCAACTGAGTATTGTTTCCGTGCTGTTTTGATGTATTTTAAAGTAGTTGGCAGTCAAAATTAAAACTGCTAAATAATAGATATGTTTTATTCTTTATGACAAACAAGATAATGTTAATTACAGAATGTACAACATTTTTAAAATCTATTAATTGCGGTGTACAGCGTTTATTATGTGGGGGTAGAATCCACAGCTCAGTACTTAATACTCAATACTTATGAGTACTTTTAAATAGGATACTCTTTTACTCTTACTCAAGTAGGTTTTTGGACAAGTACTTTTACTCTACTCACTACATTTTTTGGAAGGTAATGGTACTTTTACGTGAGCATATTTTTTCAGTACTCTTTCAACCACGCAATTATAATAGTAAAATATCGACCAATACAGATTTGTGCATGCTAAGGCTGTACGATTAGGAGAAAAGAATAGAATTGTGATTTTTCTAATATAATTATGATTGCGATTTAAAATGCTTTAGCAAACGTGGAGCCTTTTTTTGTTTTGTTGCTGTGCTTTTTTTCTTTAAGGATCGCACAATTTGGACAAAAATGATTATTATATATCAATGATAAAATAATTATTACTATATAAATTTTTTTGTAATTTCACTAAAAAAAAGATTGTACTGTAAAAATGACAATACTGATATATATATATATGGCTCTATCAAATTGACAATTATCAGACATTAAGCTTATTTTGGAGGTAAACCATGGTGATAGTTGAAAATTCTGTCATTATCTACTCGCTCTCAAGATGATATTTTGAAGAAAAGTTAGTAACCAGACTGCTGTTGGAAGCCATGGACTTCCAAAGTATGGAAAAAACATTATGCAAGTCAAGCTACCATCAACTATTTACTAAAAACTTTATTCAAATATCGTTTTTGTGTTCAGCAGAAGAAAAACTGTAACAAGTGGAGGGTGAGTAACTGACAATTTTCTTTTTAGGGTGAAATACCTCTAATTCTTCTCTCGTTAATGACACATGGTACGTTTAATTTCTGTTTAACCAGGAATATTCATTTGATAGCACACAGGTACTCACCTGGGCCCCATGTCGAGGGTAGTTGACCCTGGGGTGACTTTTGGGATGGGTCTGTTGGCGTTGGCAGCGAGTTTTAGGGCAGAGGCGGGAACAGTGAGCTGACGCTGCAGCTGTCGCACACTCAAGGTGCCTGCTGGTGAGGGGACGCTCACTCTCACGGCCCCGCCCATCAGCGCTTGACCAGGGGCAGGGCCGGACGTGCTGACGTGATGATTGGCCGAGGAGGTTCCATTGTTAGTGGTGGTGGTGGCGGCCGCGGGGGAGGGGGATGAGGTGGAGGTAGGGCCGGCAAACACTGCAGCGCTTGTGTGATGTAAGCTCTTATAGACGCCTGCAGAGTCAAACGATGAAAGCTCATGAGAACAGAATTCATTGTATGCCGATAAATAAATACTGAAAGCATACGGTTTAAAAAGACTAACCTGAGGCTGAGACGACTCCATTGACACCAACTCCCTCCTCTTTACTCTTGAGCACCATCAGCTGGTCAGGAGTCACTAGTGCAGAGGCAGCAAACTGAGCACTGGCAGCGTCTATCGTCTTTGACACCAAACTCTGAGATAGAAAAAACACATTCGGAAATGATACAACTGTACAAAACAGCAACTCGGTAAAAGGAAATCTTGAATTTTCCAGGATATTTTGTGTGATCAACAGAGCTTGTGCTACATTACGAGTATTGTCATTGGTGTGCCGTCACATTGACAATGCTAACACACCTTGACCTTGTTATTGATTTTATAAAATTGCATTTATCAATAATGTGTCATTTTTGGGTCTTTTTTCTAAACAACTGTCCTCTGTTTATCTTTAAAAGTAACATCTAGAAACACGCTAAAATACATATATATAGATAAAGTACAAAAACTGTAAATTTTGCATTCATTTTTGTCACAAGAGTGTTTAGCATTTCTAAGACTTTTCAAAAAGAGGAAAAAAATTTGAAAGACTAATCACACTGGTCAAAAAAAGATGTAAAATTTGCCATTACTAAACCTAACCCTAAGCCATTGCATAAGAAACACCCACACAGCAGTGTTAACTTAATGCTAAGCTAATAAAACACAATGTATAGTGACAAAGGTGAATTACATTTTTTGAACATTAAAATACAAGAAAACCTGACTGTGACACATTTCCACAGTTATTAACATTGTAAATCTAGCTATGCAAAGGGTCCATAAACTGTAAAAGTTTTTTTGAACAGGACTTAAGTGTCTTTGCCATTGCATTTGTAATGCAAAATAATGTGTCCTCAGACAACGAAGATAGACTGTATGCTCATGATTAATAACCAAAATAAGTCTTAAAACATTTCCCATGTATTACTAACAAAGAGGACAATCTTTTCATTGAAATTAGAAAGCACATCAACATTGCTCACGACATACAGCAACATGAAGCGAGGCACTAGTAAAGATGCTAGGTTGAATGGACACTGGAGATCTTTGGTCACCGAAGGCTCACCTGGGGGTTGTTAGTGATGGCTGTGCTGCCGGCCTGCTGCTGTAGCTGAACCTGTTCCACCTGCTGTTTCTGCATCAGTGCCAGCTGCTCCTGGTGTTGCTGGTACTGCTCAGCAGTGAAAGCTGCAGGAGCACATGCACAGGGAAAAGATCAGGACATAACAAAAGTGATCATGTTACTGCTCATGTCAAGATTCGTAAATATCACATTACACTAACCAAAAATGCTAGGGATGCACCGATATGAAAATTTTGGCCGATACCGATAACCGATTATTCTTCATTTTTGAAAGCCGATAACCGATATGTTAGCCGATAAATCTATATCCAAATTTTTATATACTTTTTGAGAGCATGATTACAAAAAAGGTCTCATCATTAAAAACTACATCCCAAACACTTCAACATAAGCAGCCTAGTTTGAACGGTGTATGTTTTAAAAATAATTTTACTCTCCCATTACCAAATTTAGTCATAAAAAAGTCTTACAAATAAAAAAAATAATGCATAAATAATGCAAACAAGTCATTGGACATCATTACACGTGTAAAGAATCAAAATGAATGCGCCATAGATCAATAAAACGGAATAGCCTCTGCACGGACAATTAAATGATTTTAATTACTAAACCATATTGTTGATGAAAACAATAAGAGAAAAATACAAGTGGTTGTCGTTATTAATAATGTATCGATGATTTTGAAAAAGTAACAAATACCACCGTTTTAAATAGCAGCCGTTTGAGCTGAAGCTGAAGAGCTGAATGAACATGGTAAACTGAAGCGTTTTGCTGGCAGCTTATTTAATTCAAGGAAATGCATCCTGAGATTAATCTTAATAAACATAAACATAATATTACAACTTATATATGTACAAAATGATGCAGTTATTGCGTGCTATAGTCAGAATGTGTGATCCTGTTGTGGATGCGCTCTTCCCATAACAACGCGCTGAAACACAGCAACTAAACCCAAAGAATGCACAACGTTTTATTATAATAATAATGTTCTCATTAGAATGTTAAATACACAACATTCCCAATCATAGTTAATGTTGTGCACTGCTGTTTGAGCTAAAGATGATCACCGGTAAACTGAAGCGCTCTTTTTAACTTAACCAAATGCATTCTATATGAGATAAATCAGATATACATAAAATAAACACAATATTACAACGTACAGTTGCACAAAAGGCTGCAAATGAACAGCGCGCGTCTGAAGTGTCTCTTAAGGAAATAATGCATTATTTATCGGCTTTAAGATATCGGCCAAATTTTCTTATTGGGCCGATACCGATAACAGAAAAAATTAGCATTTATCGGCCGATACCGATATGGTGGCCGATATATCGTGCATCCCTAAAAAAGACTTAATAATGCTAACAATTTCATAGGGGTACTCGGAATAGTTCAAAGTCTGGTAAAGGGTTTCTGAGTCAGAGGGGGTTTACAACCACCTTTTTTAAAGCAACTTTATGGCAAACTCATTAAAAAACTAGACAAAATATAAAAAGCGGTCTAAACAATAAAACTGAAAAAAGCAGCTAGACTCAGTAACTATTCGGCATCAGTGGACTCACCCGGTGTGGGTGGAGGGACACGTGGTTTGGTGCAGGAGCCAGGGCCTCTCCGTGTCTGAAGAGTGCTAATAGGGCGGATGAGGAAGCCGCGGCGGGGTCTCTGTGCAGACCAGTGCTCAGGATTGTCGGGGTCGTCTGGTGGTGCCGTCCGAGGCTTGAAATGCCTCCAGCGACAGGCTTTGATATTGACCAGGATTTTCGTGAGGTCCGGTGAAGTGGAGGAGGCGGCAGAGGTATCTGTGCTGGTATGTGAGGTATCCGTGCTGGGCTGCTGGGCGGGAGACAAAGATGGGAATGTGGGGGAATCCGGGTCCAGCCCATGATACACAGTATCGCATTCAGAGTCGGCTCGGTCCAATAAAACCCTACAAACAAATGTGAGAGAATTCATCAAATGTTGCAAAGTGAATTAACGTGGGTTAAATATTTCACACACGTACATGAACTGAATGAAACATGTGATATGCCAATTAAAACATTTTTAATCACAAATAACTGCATATTAGAAATTGTTTTTAACTGCAATTAAATCACATTATAAATAAGAGTAATACAAATTGATAACTGCAATTACATAAAATTATTTACAAAATTAACTGATATCAATTTGTATTTGCACAGCAAATTGTCTGAATTTAAAAACAGAAATTTTATTTGCCGAGATCAAATGAATACAAATTAATTGAATCATATACTAATTTCATTGCTAATAATTATATAAATACATTTGCTGAAAAAAAAAATCAAATAGCATAATAAATGCAAATACAAACTGAATTGACTTTTACTTTTCAACAAATTTTAAAATAAGTAATTAACAGTCTCATTAGGATTAACAAATTATATGAAAATATTCAAATATGGTCGAAAGCAATTTAATTAATTTTTTTATTATCTTAATTTGAGGACTTTTTTTCGCAGCAAATAACGAAATTTGTGATTAAATAATAAATTTCAATATATGCGGTTAATTGCAAATAAACTGAAATCACAATTATTATTTGCTGTGCAAAGTCCACAAATAAAACTAATTGAAAAACTGAATCAAACTGCAATTAATCATGTATGAATATATTTGCTGAAAAATACAAAATTACCTGCAGTTCTGTAATGTAAGTGGCTTAACTCACCTGCCCCCTCTGCCCACTCGTCGCCGTGCCAATCCCAGGCATCGCCGTGGCACCGTGAGCGTGGTGAGAGAATAGCGATATCGCACATCTGCTACCCCACCCTCGGCAGGGTCTGACCAGGGCCAGCCGCCCACGGGTCCCGAATGCGCCTTTGAGAAAAACATACAGAATAATTTATTAATAACATCCAGCCTTGACTACAGCCTTACAACTCACTCATGCCAATACATGCATATCAGGATGCTTCACAACGTACAGCATGATATTGACAGCCTGTTCTCCTCCTGAACCCAAACACACCATCTGGATCATTCTCCTCCTCGACCTCTGAAGAGCCAGAGAACATCTGAGGAAACAAAAGAAAGTGTCAAGCCAAGAGAAAGCAGAAAATGATTCTCATGAATGTCTATGACACTGAACGTGTGTGAACCTGTGAGTAGGGCTCATCGTCTGAGCTGGGAAAGTCATACTGATTGAGGTCTTTAGTGTTAAAGACTGCCGGGCCTGAATGGGCAGAGCCTGCCAACGGCAATGGCTTGGCCTTCTTCTCATACTTCCGTTTCTGCCTCACAACATCTGGTTTATCCATCTACAGCCGAACATAAGAAACAAACCCAAATGAGATTTATTTAAAAAAATTGTTGCACTTGTGCAACAAGCTGACTGAAAAACAGGAACGCACAGAAACATTAAGGTAATTAAACACAAATAAGAATATTCTAATATATAAAACAGCACCTGTATACTTGTGCAAAGTATGTTTTGGGCATAAGGGGGAGCCCACTGGCCCAGACAAACAGAGATATGAGTGCTTGTACCTTGATCTTGTAGTCCCGGTCATGCTCTGTGTGTCTGTACTGGTTGCTGTTGGTGATTGGGATCAGAGGGATGACTGGTTTCTCCAGAGCTCTCTGAGCCAGAACCTCAGCCATCACCTCTCCTCCGAAATCAGCCATGCTGTTCCTACACACACACACACATCAATGAGCTTAAACAATACACACTCCTGTGCCAAACAACCTACAATAGCAGGGTTACCACAACAATGAATTTCCATGAATTTTCTCAGGTTTCTGTAACTACTAAAATAAAAAAAATAAAAAGTTTACATTTATTTATACATAATTTTTTCCCCCATTGCACTAAAGCAACTTTAGGCACTGATAAAAACATTTAATTACTGAAAATAGCTTAAAAATGCAAAAAATAATAAAATATCCATGACTTTTCCAGGTCTGTACATCTTTCTTTTTTTTTTCCAAAATCAATCACACACAAATATAGAAGAAATCAAGACCCGTATTATTATTATATATATATCTATATATATTATATATTATATAGATAATATATATTTATATATATACTATATTTATATATTTATAATATATATTTATATCATCATATTAGATATATATAGAATCCCTTACATATATATATATATAGACAGTGGGTACGGAAAGTATTCAGACCTCTTTAAATTTTTCACTCTTTGTTATAGTGCAGCCATTTGCTAAAATAATTTAAAGTTAATTTTTTTCCTCATTAATGTACACACACAGCACCCCATATTGACAGAAAAAGACAGAATTGTTGACAATTTTTGCAGATTTATTAAAAGAAAAACTGAAATATCACATGGGCCTAAGTATTCAGACCCTTTGCTGTGCCACTCATATATTTAACTCAGGTGCTGTCCGTTTCTTCTGATCATCTTTGAGATGGTTCTACACTTTCATTTGAGTCCATCTGTGTTTGATTGTACTGATTGGACTTGAATAGGAAAGCCAGACACCTGTCTATGTAAGACCTTACAGCTTACAGTGCATGTCAGTGCAAATGAGAATCATGAGGTCAAAGGGACTGCCTGAAGAGCTCCGAGACAGACTTGTGGCAAGGCACAGATCTGGCCAAGGTTACAAAAAATTTCTGCTGCACTTAAGGTTCCTAAGACACAGTGGCCTCCATAATCCTTAAATAGAAGACTTTTGGGACGACCAGAACCTTCCTAGAGCTGGCCGTCCGGCCAACTGAGCTATCGGGGGAGAAGATCCCTTGGTGAGAGAGGTAAAGAGAACCCAAAGATCACTGTGGCTGAGCTCCAGAGATGTAGTCGGGAGATGGGAGAAAGTTGTAGTAAGTCAACCATCACTGCCGCCCTCCACCAGTCGGGGCTTTATGGCATAGTGGCCCGACGGAAGCCTCTCCTCAGTGCAGACCCCTAACGTTTCTAAAAAAAACACCTGAAGACTCCAAGATGTGAGAAATCAGATTCTCTGTCTGATAGAAATTTTTGGTCTTAATTCTAAGCGGTATGTTTGGAGAAAACCAGGCACTGCTCATCATCTGTCTAATACAGTCCCAACAGTGAATCATGGTGGTGGCAGCATCATGCTGTGAGGGTGTTTTTCAGCTGCAGGGACAGGCGACTGGTTGCAATCGAGGGAAAGATTAATGTGGCCAAGTACTGGGATATCCTGGACGAAAACCTTCTCAGAGTGCTCAGGACCTCAGACTGGGCCGAATTTTTACCTTCCAACAAGACAATGACCACAGCACACAGCTAAAATAACGAAGGAGTGGCTTCACAACCACTCTGTGACTGTTCTTGAATGGCCCAGTCAGAGCTCTGACTTAAACCCAATTGAGTATCTCTGGATAGACCTAAAAATGGCTGTCCACCAATTTTTACCATCCAACCTGACAGAACTGGAGGATCTGCAAGAAGGAATGGCAGAGGATGCTCAAATCCAGGTGTGAAAAATTTGTTGCATCTTTCCCAAAAGACTCATGGCTGTATTAGATCAAAAAGGGTGCTTCTACTAAATACTGATCAAAGGGTCTGAATACTTAGGACCATTTGATATTTCAGTTTTTCTTTTTTAATAAAATCTGCAAAAATGTCAACAATTCGTTGTTTTTCTGTCAATATGTGCTGTGTGTACATTTATGAGGAAAAAAAATTTACTTAAATTATTTTAACAAATGGCTGCAATATAACACAGAGTTGAAAATTTAAGGGGGTCTGAATACTTTCCGTACCCACTGTACATCTATCTCTCTCTCCCAGGTTGTATATAATCACGTGAACACATGACGACAAAATATATGATGTTCACATGTACCTCTTCTCTACGATCTCCAGTGTGAGGTGCAGCAGCTCTCGTTTGCTCTTCTCCCGTCTCTTGATCATCTCTAGGATGGTGACGGCTCGGCTCAGGTCTCTACGCAGCTTCAGCATCTTCTCATAAGAAGCTTCATCGTTCTTACGATTCTGTGCATAAAGATAACGTACAAATTGTTTCTCTTGTTATTCCATAAGCAGAGCCAATTCGTTGTTGAGCGGTGCCCTCTTACCTTTCGTGTCTGCATCTTCTCCGTCCTGCGCCTGAAGGCCACATAGGGGTCACTGGTGCTGGAGCCGTCACGCTTCTCCTGTTTGACGACAGGAATGAGAGCGCTGCTCTGACATGCTTTCCTCTTCCTGCTCCAGTACTCAAACACCTCCTTTATCAGCTCATCATCCTCCTTCAACAAGAGTTTGGCCTCCTGCAGAGACACCGGCTACGAGAAGGAGAGAGAAAGAATCTTTCACATTAAGCTTTTTTTTTTATCAACAGGCTAAAGAACATTAACATCATTAGTGGTGGTCAAAACACTAACAAGGCTCAACAATAAGAATTTTTTTGCAGGCCTGGTTATTGTTAGTCCTGCTGACAATTTTACTAGCCTCTCATAACTATGATAAACAGCCATTTTTAACATTTTCTGTGATTATCCAAAATAAATAATAAAAGGGGGAAAAAAAAAAAACGATAATATTTTTCACTGGAAAACAATGGCATTTGACTATATTATTATGGCAATAACTATGTTTTATCCTAGTTTTAAAAATTGTTATAATAGTGAAGTTCACACCACAACTATAATGACAAAACCCACTGACAGCCATTTAATATTAAAAATGTGCACCACATACAATAAAAATTTAGTCGGTCGTTGGTGTGGATGCTAATATAATTATCATTCAAGTCATGTCAAATCAACCATGTTAGTCAGCTTGATAATGTTACTGGTGACAAATAAGCAGAATTCAAAAGCAATATTCATTAAATACACTACCATTCAAGTCAGTAAGATTTTTTGGGGAAAGAAATTATTACTTTTATTCAGCAAGGACACATTAAATTGATCAAATATGACAGTAAAGACTGCCTAATGGTGTTATTTTTAATTTAGCATTCTTTAAAAAAATCTGGGGAAAAAACAAACATGCATCCATAAAAAAATATTAAGCTGCACTGGTTTCAACATTGATAATAAAATAATAGAAACACTGATTTCTGAAGGATCATGTGAAACTAAAAACTGGTGTAATGGCTGTTGAAAATTCAGCTTTGCCACCGACATTAACAATGACTTAAAAATGTAATTAAAATGCATTAAAATAGAACAAATATTTTAAATAGTAATAATTTTATAATATTACTGTATTTTTGATCAAATAAATGCAGCCTTTGTGACAAAAGGACTTTAAAAACCATGGAGACGTCCTACAATTTAGGTTACTGAACCCAACCTTTTGAATGGCAGTTCATGGCAAAATGTGGTGGTGACAGCAATGGTCGGATAGGGCAACTTCTGTCCTTATTGTTGAACCATGACTCAGTTCAAACAACAAGAGTCACAAGTCACCCCCTCTAGTACCATTTGAATAGATGGTGTGTTACACATACATGAGGCTGACAACAGATCAGAACGGACCAATAACCGCTGATCAGCTGGCCTGGCCCATACATCAGTCTATGAATAATCATTAGCGCTACATGACCTACAAATTTACCCATAAAACAGCTGCAGAACAAGCATGCCTTTACAGAATCACACTAGCGCAGGCTAGGAAACTCTTCATTCATTTAAATAGGTTGATTTAATATGCCTAGTTAGCACCAAAAAAAAAATGCACGATTTCCCCCCCAGCAAGCAAAACGTGTTACTGCTACACCCTTATCTGCAAATGTTATCAATTCAGAGCAGTCATGTAGTCTAAACTTCAAAGCATAGCACTAGCAAAGCCAAGGTCATGGGTTCAATTCCAAGGGAATGCATAGACTGATAAAACATATACCTTCAATGCGATGCAAGTTGCTTTAGATAAAAGTATCTGTCAAATGAACAAACATGCAAATGTAAAAATCTTTTGATTATATATATATATATATAAAGCTACCTGCTATTTATACTGTATTATTGTTTTAACAGCACGGTCATCAAATAAAATCCACTAGAGATGCACCGATTGACCGGCCAGAGACCGGAACCAGCTGATTTTCCGCATGATCGGCCTGGACCGGTGACTGTTGTGCCGTCACAGCTACGCTCACATCTGCATATAAATATGTCGTCTGCATGGAAGTTCTTCACTGTGAGTGAAGATGATACAAAGTTCGCAATTTGTAATATGTGTAGGACCAAAGTAAACCGTGGGGGAACCACAGAGCTCGATTAATGCTTGTCTGGGCCACGTAGATTTTTTTTTTTTTTGAGGAGGACGAGGAGAATTTTTACTTGGCCTACCGGAAAAAAAGCCTGAAAAAACGTCAATGGCAAAAATAACTAGGGAAGCTTGAAACTTGGCTCACCACCCCACCAACACACACAAAATTTAGCACGAGAATGATTTTACTGCATTCATGGAAAACCACAAAGACTGATGTATTTATTCATGCATATGAGACGCGCGCAACCTGTCTGTCTGTGTGTGTGTGTGTGTGGTGGTGTGTGTGTGTTGAGGGTTGGGGGGGGGGGGGTGGGGGGGGGGGGGGGGGGGGGGGTGTGTTGTGAGTGAGAGAGAGACTCTTGCAGAAATCAAAACAAATGAGCACAACATCACACACAAAGTAACTCACAGAAATGGTATATCATGTATAGACCAATTCCGAGTAACTCCCCGGTTACTCACTTGTAGCTGCGCACGCATAGTGTTAGCAGAAAAACACTGGGTAACAAGTGAGGTAAAATGGTAAACCCATGGAATAAAAGGAAAAAAAATTGGTGCCCTTTTTTGTCAAGATCGAAAAAGGGGGGGGGAAAATGCAAATAATTTTTATATAACACTGTCGTCAAAGACGCCTTTTGAAGCTAAACGCAGACGTTTAAATTGACATACTATGGATGAAAACTGTTATGGTTACTCTACTTTTAAAGCATAAATTCGGTTTAAACAATAGGTCTACATAATATTCACATATGCATGCAGTTCATAGGCGACATATTGTATTAGCCCTGCAGTTACACCATGAAATATTATTTAAACCTTGCTATTAACATTTTTACATAACATTTATTTATTTTCTCACATTCTGACTTTTTTTTTTTCTCGCAAATGCAAGTTTATATCTCCTAGTTGGGACTTTATAACTTGATTTAACTCAAAAATAGTGAGTTTGACAAATCTGAGGGAAAGCCAGAAGAGCCGAGGGGAAAAGAGAGAACGACGAGCTGATTTTTTTTCTTATATAGAATTGTGAGAGATATCCCCCCTCGATTGCGAGAAGAAAGTCGATTTTGAAATATTTACTTTTTTTATTCTTTTATACGTGGCTCATAACTGCCACTTTAAAACCGTCATTTTCTGCCATCCAATAGGCTCCGCCCACAAAAGTCATCCCCGTTTTCCGACTGGAAGACTATCCCACTCCAACGTCAATTTCGTTGAATACAGTGTTTAATCATCGCTTAGATCTAATCTCAAAAAAACAAGCTACTTTAAAATAAAATAAAAAGCTAAAACAGTTGAAAATTACATCTAATCAATATAATTTATAATAATTTTAAACCTAACTATTTTGTACCGTATCCGTAAAATTCTCTAGCCCTAAAGGTTCTCTCTCCCGTGTTTTCTGCAACCATGATGCGCGCGCATCCTGAATGTTTGCAAACCTATAATTGCTCTATACTGTCTGCGTTAGAAAAAAAAAAAAAAGAAGATATTTACAAAATATGATTTAGGTAAGCAACATTACATGACCAAGATGTTTCCCCGAATATCAGCATGATTGCAATGTGACACTGATTTTATACAATAGAATTTCAATAAACAAGAAGTTAAAATAAAGGCACTTACATTTTAGATACAATATTGACTGTTTTTGCTCAATTTCACTGACGAAAATCGTTCCAATTAAAGCAAGAGCAGAACTGTTGTCTCCGAGCAACACAGCTGTGTTTTGTTACTGAATGAATCTAAGTTTTTGAACGAATCGAGTGAGTCAGTGATTCAGTGACCCATTCATAAATATTTGAATGAATCGGCTGAATAAATGACTCCCTTATTAAACGTACTTTTCCCACCACCACTGTGTTTGGTTTCATATTTAAAAGTATCATTGCATTTTTCCCAACATCTCTTATTTGTATGTTCAAAAAAGTATTTAAAACATTAATCTTATAACTACTTATACGTTTACAATTTTGCGGTGCAAATTCATTTATGGCACCTCTCAGCTTCATTAAACTGTCTTTGTAAATACATCTAACACCACTTCAGATGCAGCTTCTGTTTCCTCTGCAGTGGAAAGATAGTTTGTTGATACCGATTTCATTTGAATAGTAGCAACTGCACAGTGTCTTATTCTATCTGACTTAATTGAAATTTGATAAAAGATCATTTAAAATAATGTTTTGCATTGAAAAAAAAAAGGAGATTTTTGTTTGTATATGCTGTCAATTATAGTTCTTCGAAAGAAAATCGTAATCTGCAAAAATCGGTATCGGCAGGTCACACTTCGGAAATCGGAATTTGCCAAGAAAATTGCAATCGGTGCATCTCTAAAATCCACCTTAAGAGTACAGATCAGTACCATAACAACCATTAAAAACAAGCTCAACAATGATTAAAATCCAAATCTTCTGACTAATCCCAATTCTGCCTGCCTCTGGTACCTGCTGTCCGCTTCCTTTCTCCAGCCGGTCGATCATCTCTTCAAACTGCAGGGCTCCCACATCCATCTTTTTCTTCAGTTTATTTACAAATGTCTCGTCCTCAGAGTCTAGGTCATAATCTGGCTGTTCTGTGTCAAGACTGAATGCTGTACGTAGCAGGACCAGTTTGGAGGGCACAAAAAAAGAAAAACAGAGTTAGAACTTTTTAATGTGAACCAAAACCATGATAAACCAAGTTTCACTCCAGGCTACAAACCATACAGTCATTATAGGTGCAACACGCAATTTCTGTGACTATTGCAACACCAAATTGAATTGCAATTTGTTTGAGCAGACAGACATTGCAACACTGACTCCAATTACATGAGTTTGGGGCTATTTGTTTGTCTGAACCATCATCATGGATCATGGTTTTGCTGGTTAGACTTGTAAACATCATCTTTCTCCATCAACAGCCATTCAAATGTATCTGTATACCTGTCACAGCTCAGTAAAGTCAATTGTAAAAGTCATGTAGGACACACAAACCTCAAGCCCTCAATCTGAATGAGATATCGCGTTTGGTCTCATTCTGTATCGCGTATCTTGTCAGTGTCTGCGCTTGCTTGGCCATTTGTTGTAGAAAAAATAAGGAAAGTGTGTTCAAGCGCCAGCAGAATACAGTGTAAAGAAACTCTTTGAAAGAAGCAGTCTTTATCAGCGGAAGTTAAAAGCAGCTCGTAAGTGTATTTACTTGTCTCGTTAGTGTTTAGTGCAGTTGTCGTTGCTTGGAAACGCTTGTTTTGTTTACTGTGGATACGTGCTGAAATCGCGTTTGGTCTCGTTCTGTATTGCGTATCTTGTCAGTGTCTGCGCTTGCTTGGCCATTTGTTGTGAAAAAAATAAGGAAAGTGCGTCCAGCTGAATTAAGTATTTTGTTAGACGTGTCTAAAAAAAAAAAGCTTAGTTTACCGCGGCAGCGGTCGCGGCAGTGGCTGCCTCCTTGTGTGAAGACCGAAGAGTGTAAAGACCATCGACTCTACAGGGCAGGACACCGGCAAAGGATAAGTATCGCTTTTTATTTCTCCTCTTTCCTACTACTTGTTTCACTTCTGTTTCAGTTTTTATAACCATTTCTTACTATGTGTAAGTAAGTTGTTGTTTTTTAGCACATAAGTTTGGCAGTGTTATTTTTTAGGATTACTGATAAACTACTGTCGTTTGATTTGTATTATTTGTATTAGTCATTTATTTTGAGTTAAATTATGTCTGAATTTATTATCTCTGTATAGATCTTTTATTAAGTTTTAGTTTTATTTAATTTGAGTTATTTAAACTACTTCAACAACTATGGAAATGAAATAATATATATATAAGATATATATAGAATTTATAAATGTGTGTGTTTATATATATATATATATATAAATTTATAAATTTGTGTGTGTTGTTTATACTAAATACATATATGATGTGTGTGTATGGTTGTACATACACATATTTAGTTGTTTTTTTTTGGTGTTTGGCTTAGTGTTTTGTTAGAATCATTATTATACTCATACCTTTTGTTCTTTAATATTTTGAATTGTTTTTAGCTTTATTTTTTGGTTTTTCATTTAAATGTTAAGTTTTGAATTTGGGTTCGCATGCTTTTATATATTTTTTTATTTTATTTATTTATTTTTAAAATGTGTATAAGTAGTATTTATAAAGTTTTAGCTTTGGATGTGTTTTTAGTTGTTTTACTACTAGAATTGATGGCTTCGGTTGTCCTCATTTGTAAGTCGCTTTGGATAAAAGCGTCTGCTAAATGACTAAATAAATAAATATATGGTCTGGATAACGCAGAATGACTCACGCTGTATGTGAATGAGCTGTTTGGGCATCCTGAAGTCCCCCGGGTAGAGGGACTCATAGTAGGCGATGTTGCTCTCGGCCTCTGGGACGGGAATCACCATGTTGTCCCTCTTCTCCCCGTACACCTGCTGAGCAGAGATGGCCCGCTGGAGATGGTGCTCCTACATACACACACACACACACGATTTAGTTAAATTGCAAGTGAAAGTTTGTGTGGGGTTTGGCTGGATGGTCACAAGTATTGTGACTGAAAGCTAACATTATCCGGTGTTGCCAATTTAGCCACTTTGTTGCTAGATTTAGAGACTTTTCAGACCCATTTAGAGACTAGTACCAAATCAAGTCACTAGTTTGTATTCATCCTGTCGTCTGAAAACAGAAAAATATCTATGCATCTATCATTTACACAGACTCTAAAGATATTATTTGGATTGTCAATAAATAAATAAAAACCATCATTCAAAATCTTAATGGCCACAAAAAAAACTTAACTGAAAACAAATTTCTATTGTGTTGCCCTTGCGAACAATACACCAAAATGAAACCGCATTAGAGCCAGGTATTAACATTTAATTCACAATACATCATGATTTGAAACATTATCATTACATATTGCGAAATTTAAATGCACATTCTAATAAAAAAAATATATTGATTCTAAATATTATATACGTTCATCATGCATTATTTTATTTTTGTTGGATAATTACCATCATTGTATCAATTTTGAGCTTATTTAGACTGCCTTGTGCATAATTGTTATTTTTATAATTACCAAATAATGCACAAACGCAAAATGCTGAAACAAGTGTTGATGTATTAACATGAGAAAGAAATGCTATATACATGCACAATCAAATACAGTGATACAATATAGCCCTAAAAAGCATATAGTAGTAAAAACATCTAATTTCTGATAAATTCAAAATAAGAATGCAACAGTGCACGTGCAAAACAATGCAGCGGCCAGGTGAGTAGTAGTAGTCTAAATGGGGAAGACGCTTTAATATGCAAACTGTCAAACAGCACAGTACATTGTCAGCACAATAAATAAGCTACCACTTCTAAAAACAACAAAACGCATACAGATTGTACTAATTGACTATTGCGACCGAAGCCTAGCCCCCACCAAGCAAACCCCTGACACAGCAGAGCCGGATCTGTCAGATGCAAGCCATACCAAAACACTGGCACGCCAGCACAAACAATTACACGTGCTCAAAAAACAATCCCAGACGGCAGACACTGACCTCTATTTTACGGTATGTAAAAATTGGGTAATCTATGTACATATGCACATAATTTTCAAGAAAAAAAACAACAGATTGTTATACTGATATAAAATGATGTACACTAATGAAAGCCTCATCGCAGACCTAATATCATCCATCATTAAAAATCCACATAGATCAAGCACTAATGTTGGTCCCTGAAGTACAAAAGACACCAGAGCATCATTTGACAGCCCTGACCCCCAGAGACCCCATTATTAGCATATGATAAAACACTTTGAGTGGGACAGCATCATCTTCACTCCGCCGTCTCACACAAACACCAGAGAGAGCATTACTCTTGCCACCTGCCCCAGAGTGCTGAGGTTAGCCAGTATTTTCACACCATCGCTTTTAGACAGACATGTTTACTGCATACATATTTACCCCTGCACATATTATCAAAGCTGCGCAGAAAATGTCAAACATTCTCATTCAGACACATTATAGAAATGCTTTAAAATAACAGATATGTAAAACAAGCACAATTTAGTTTAAAACACTGATTTATTTTTATGCATTAAAATCACAACTGAGAAAAATACAAAAATACACAGAAAAATTTAAAGGGGGAAATAATTACATTTTAATGGATCTCATCTATATTTCCACAGTAGTTGCTAAAAAAAAAAAATAGAAGACTGTATTACATGAGAGATGTGCATAACGTTTGCTTGCATGATGCGGATGTACAGATAAAATGCAGCTGTCAAGAGCTTCAGTTGCCCGTGTTGAGAAAACAAAACAAGGCCTCGTGCGCCCCTGCACCGGTCAAACGGATCATTGCGTACACCTACACAGACCGGTAGGGCCAGATAGGCTTCCTCTGTCAATTCAGAGATGCATTCGCTAATAATGCCTTTCACAATGCACTTAATGCAAAACACATCCGATTAAAAAAACACTAATGCTTCAATTGACATGACAACTATTCTCACTGAACCATATGTCTCTTTAGAAAATAAAACATTAAGATTTTGGAACGTTCAAATATGAGAGAATACTGCACAGATTGTTTTGCTGGGTGTTAATTGGTGATTGTTGTGTATGTAAGGACGCAGTTTGACGCCCCCTCAGGTCAGTGCGCGGTACTGCAATTCCACGGAGCCCCAAGATAATCAACAAAATGGTCGCTTTGCCCGTGGTCACGTGACTCCTTTGTACTCCGTAAACCGTCTACAGACATAAATACTGCGTAGTAATTACCTCCGAGGTTATATTTGTAGAGAAAAACCTCTAACGTTTGGGCCCAATATACTAAACCTCGGCCGTCTCGGACGGTAGCGACATATTTGACGCTTTTCTGCAGGAAAAATGGCGGCCATTTTGTGTACACTGGCGCAGAGAAGCAAGGGACGCGCCTCTGACAATACAACTGAAATTGTGTTCAAAATACATGACTCTAAAGCAATAAAACGTACCGATTCCTCCTCTTTCTCCATCCCCAGGCATGTCATGAGGCATCTGTGGCACTGCTGGCGGCGGTTATACGCAGTTTCGTGGCAGGTCTGGACGTCCTCGAGCGGAAGACGGTTATAGCTGCTAGGAAGCTGTCTCAGCGCCCGCGCACCTAAAACGACAGTTTACACTCATTTTCTCTTCTACTTTCGGATGCTTAAATCTCTCCGAAGATCCCCTAATTGTTCCCTCACCTGGTCCTATTAAAGTTCTCAATGGATGAGCGCCGTTTCGGTGTCCCAGCATGCACGGGTCATGCTATCGGAATGGAGAGTGGCGGGGCGGCGGACGCCGAGGACCGGGGGTCCGGTCGCTCTCTCACATCTCGTGTGTGTTCGCACGCGCTCCGGCCCTGATTCCAGGATCAGTGCGGCCATGGCCGAACATGGCGGACATTACAAACCTCTTAACGGTCCGACTCGATGTTTAATCGCCCCACCCCACCGATCCCATATCAGCCATCCACATGGGCTTACAACGCATGCGCTTCTGGAGCCGAAGACACGCGGGGAGAGGAGTGAACACACCTACTCCCATACCTTCTCAGAGCGCGGCCTCTTCAACAAACAGTCTTTTCGCGTGCCGGGGTAGCACTCAAGACATATACAAAATTCTAACACCGATATTAGGAAAATCGACGACAGAAGTAGTACCGTCGATACTAGACGGACGTTCTTAATACACCGATTAGTCATTTGGCTGTCGGTGACTGCTGACTTTTTTCTACTAAATCCGATCTTGTAGTCAATGACCGCAAAGGCAAAACAGATGACCTAATGACAGACGTGCTGCATTCATGTGCCTCATTTCCGTCTTTCGGATGAGACGTTAACCCGAGGTCCTGACTCTCTGTGGTCATAAAAATTCCCATTGCACTGGTCTCGTAAAGGGGTGGGAGTAGGGGTGTAACCCCGGTGTCCTGGCTAAATTCCCTCCATTGGCCCTTGTCAATCATGGCCTCCTAATAATCCCCCTCCACATGATTTACTCTATGACTCTCTCTCTCGTCATCCACCTGTATCTGGTGTGTGTGTGCTGAGCGCACTGCGGCGCGGTTAGTACCTAGTGCTGCCATCACCTCATCCCAAGCTGGATGCTGCAACGCACTGGGGTGGGTACGGAGGAACCTTTCTCAACCCCCCTACCCACTATGATTGTACAAAAACGCGCTTTGGGTGTAACACACTCCCAGAAGCAACAACAAAGAAAAAAAAAGCGCTATAGTAACTGCATCATTTCATTCATTCAATTACTTCTCCAGCCCTGTTCATGTTGATAAATATCTATTTGGAAAATAATTTTCACCTTTAACACAAACCCCATCAATAAAACAATAATTATTAGACTTCCCGTCCCTACAGAAGTTGGTTGTGCATTTCACATGCGTCACAACACTTTCTAAATTAGCTAATAAGAGTGAATATATATAATAATACCGTGCAAATGACCAGCAAACTTGCTCACCTATACCTCCGTGCAAAAGAAAATAATGTACAATAAAAAAGAAATTATATAGAGTATCAAATCAATGTAACATTTGAATATTAACCCTGCAACTTCAAAATTAAATATTATAACTACTTATCAAGTTCATCAAAATGCTTGAAGGACTGCTTTAAAAAAAATTTATATTCATCACCCAGTAAAAAAAAAAAAAACCTGTAAAAGTTGGGGTGCTTTCACACTAGCACATTTGTTGCGTACCCGGGTTCGACTGATGTCAGAGTTTGGTACGTTTGGATGATGTGAACACTGTCTTCCGAACTCGGGTGCGCACCCGCAAACCGTACCAGAGTCCGCCGTTAAAAGGGTGGTCTGGGGTACGGTTCAAGTGAACTCCTGTACGGTTCGCTGCTGATGTGAATGCAGTCGTACCAAATCACGGAAGTGAACCGCTATTAATGATGTATTATTTGATAAAAATGTGTTTGTGCGTTTCACTCACTTTCCTGACGAGCGTGACTGAAGCAGAGAGCTGCATCATTTCTGTTCGCCTTCAGAATTCTTTAGAACATTTGTAGTACATTCGTAAGACAGACGTAAGTGACGTTATATACTGAAGCATTGGACACCAATCCAACGGTTTCTAAATATGAAATTGGGGGAATGATCAGCAATGCTATGCATTATTCTTGTCCGTGCCTTCTCTGGCGACCGTCCCTTTACTAAGCACAGTGTGGTAATTCTGCTGGCAATGATGGTGAACACCGCGGTTTGGACCCAAACTAATATAATGTGAACCACAGTCCAGTTCTGATGGGGAGTCCGACGATGGAGCAATCAACTTCTGGCTCGGATACCAAGACAATCGACACCAGCGGTGTAAGCCGCCCTTATAGTAGGTAGATATTATTATTTGTTTAATCGGCCAGCTCAGCATCTGAGGCCTATATACTTCATCTGTAAAGGAAATCATATTTGATATCCACAGCGATAAAGTTTATTGTCATACCTTCTGAGGAGATTCCTATACACGTATTCTCTCTCAGATGAACCTTCAACTAACTAGCACATTCCTTATTGAAAGTCCTCACTAATACTTGACATTTATGACAGTGCGTGCATAAATGTGTAAAATTACTTCTAACTCAGTATGTTAGGCAGGATGATATGATATTAGTATTTGTCTACCACTATGCCTCTGGGGGGGCCCCAACATTTTGTTCCTGTGGTAGGGCTCTTCACCAGCCTGCAGTTTTCTAGATAAATCAAAAACAGGAAACCAGGGAATCATTGCAACTCTTCAATCAGCTTGACTACAAAGATGACAAAGCCCAAAATTCGTTCCCTTTAAAAGGAGATTTTCTCACCCATACTTATCTTATGATGTTGTCAGACAGCTCAAAAACTAGTCCCCCTAACGCAAAAGAGACACGTGCCCCAAATCATGGCAGTTAATGAGTATCCCATACGTCACATTTACACCGCACAAAACATTCACCATATAACCCCATTCTATCCTTGCTCAACAACTCATACAATTACTTCTCCTTCTACAGACATGCCTTACATCATACATCCACCTTACTTAATAAGCCACAATACATAAAGCCACAAAAAACATCCAGATAAGTGTGCAACTATAATAAAAAAAAAACATGCCACTTTAACAGCAGGCGATGAGGGAGCGACATGTTGTTTGAATGCCTAGGTATGTACTTCTGTAGAATGCAAATGTCTAAGATAAAGGCACCCAAGATATGATCTAGTGCAATGTGCGGTTTAACCTATCCGCTTCCAGAAGCCACACCTCTGGACCCCTGTCTTACCGCTGCCAAGTGGTAACAATCAGTCCGTCTGCGTCCATCATCACCCCTGTCACACATAGTGACTAACATCAAACATTGACCTGACCATAACATCTTAGACCTCAAGGGTGAAAGTTGCTGGCCTATCTTCTAGGACAAACAGTCCAAATTATGAACTAAGCCAAATGCCACTAGCTTTCCTTGTACCAACAATAGGTACGTTACCACTCTTGCATCGCACGGATGTTTCAACACTGTGAATATAATAAAAGACAGAATCATGCAATAGCGCCACAAGGTTGCAATATCTGAACATAACCTGCTTTTTCGCTCGCTATTGTGCGCGAAATCTACCGTTTGACCGTTTCACAATATGTACGCCAATCCGGAATTCTAAGTGCGTTAAGACCACGGGCGCGCCTACGCAAATATGCACACATCGAGAGCGAAGAGCACTAAAGCATGCGCCCTTATTGACTAACCGCGGAAAAACAACTCTTACAGACAAAAACGAGTCAGTGGCAAGCTTTTAAAAGTAAGGATGACACGCAGACTCGCTGTAATGTGCGGAGAATGATGCGGCCATCCCAGTCAAGCCTTCAGATATTTAACCTGCTGCGAAAAGCTGCACCTCGGACCTCTTTGTTTCCACACCCCCAAACAGGCTCGCGAGCGAATTCATAACAATTCCTACATTTTATCGAGTGTGCCGTTATCACGGCGGAGCTATGTTTAGGGAAGATTATTTGAGTTTATTTCCGGGCTGTGTTGCATAATGATGTTGGGTAATAGCTGACGCCTCGCATCTGCCAAGTTTACGTTGGACGCGCTCATTCAGCAAAACCTTATGTTATCAAAACATGAATTCGTATGCAATCGAGTGGTTTCACTTAATCTTCGCGCTCAAAACTTTTCTATTAATGAATTGTTCTCCACATTAAATGTATCCTCGTACGATCTTCCGTGCCATGTCGATAGAGTCGCCAGATAGCAATCGGCCATTCTTTTTCGTCAAAGCTTCGCACCCACGGGGCACTATGTCGGGCCCAGAACCCAGAGGACCCCTATACCACTCTAGATCAAAGAGAATCCTCCACGGGAAATTCGGTCCTGACGTTTGCCCCCATTTCAGTGTTTAGAGTAACGAGCGATCACTGTGTACGCATTCACGTGGTGTTTGTCAAACAAACGGCACGTCGCACTGCAGCTCTCTCTCTCTCTCCCCTCTCCCCTGACTCTCTCGATCTCATCTTCCGTCTCCTCCTTCTCTCTCTTTCTCTCTCTCTAATTCTCTCTCTCCTCTCCGCTCTCTCCTCTACCTTCTCCTCTCCGTCTCTATCCTCATCTCTCTCTCTAACCTATCAAGAATCTCCTCGGTTAAATGAAGACAACGCAACCCCCGTTAAAAGATCCGGCAGGGAAATGAAGGAGTTATTTGCGTCAGATTAAGGCTGTAAGCAGACCCCGGGGACAGACCGAGACTGCCACAGGGTTAATAACTTTGCAATGGCAGCGAGACGCCGCCTGATTGGTCAGTGAGTGGCACCAATCACCTGTGGGAGGCTTCAGGCATATGATCTAAGTAGCAGCATGAAGAGATGCTGTGGCAGAACTAATTGCTGCAAAAATACACTTAACCCCTTCTATTGTCTTGTTCCCTTGTTCTTTTTTTAACCGTTTTCGGTATTGAATACAACTAAATACTACTGTGGTAGCAGGGAAAACAAGCACAATAGATTTTGGGTGTATCACAAATACAGTCCATCCGATGTTCTTAGAGACATTTATTCACCCAAACGCATTTATACCTTACAGATAGCATTGGTATAAAACAAATAAGGTGATTACATGTGTTTTAAAGTTGACCTAACAATTTAATGTTCTCTTACTGCTTTATTTCGTCTTCACGAAACTTAAACCTGGCTTTATATCGCGCAAATAACATCAGCATACAACGCATCAAGCGATAATAATTAACCTACCATACTCGAGTGGTTTTTCATCTTCACGAGTCTTTCACTGAGCCGGTGCCGAGGAGGTGTGTGGTTGTTTTTCGCAGTCATTAGGACTACTGTTTTTAGATTTACTAAATATAGTAGGCAAATATTTTTTCCAAAATGCACTGAAAATCTAAACCTGAGGAACAGTAATAAAAGTTTTACTAAGTTTTAATAAAATGATTTACAATGATGCTGCTGTTTGCTAGCTAGTATGCTGACCATCCAATCAAAGGACGAGAAAATGCTGATGTTATCGTTAGCCAGCTAGATGGCCTTGGTGCTGTCAACTCGAAATCTGATTGGTTAAAGCAACGGTTTCATTGCCATTGATTTAAGTTAACAGACGCCTGCACTGTTGATTCTGAAGGCCTTAAGGCAGATTTATTTGACCCTGGCAACACGATTGCTGAAATATGATTGGATAAAAGCTCCAATATAAACATACACTGCTGGAAGCACCAAGAGAAAAGCTATGAACTAAAGAGAATAGACTATTGGAAATAATTTAATAATAAAGTGACACGCACCTGTCATCCGAAAAATATGTTAAACTAAATCAGTGATTCTGATAGTGTTTAGGCCAGCAGAGAAGGCTTGCTGGCTCTGACGGCCCACCACTGAAAAAATGTCACCCACACAATGAGACTATCAATACTGTATTTAATATACCCGACACTGTTTTATTGGCTTTATAGAACGTTTTCAAAAATAATAATCATTGGTGAATCTTGTTGTGACTTCTTGTGCTCTGGAAAACCATAATCTCACGGGAAATGAGGAGTTTAATATTTACATATAAACATTACAAAATAGAGAAATATAATCAAGCAATAGGAAACTAGCTTACAAATCAGTTCTCAACTGGGAGGTTGGGACCCAAAATTTAAAAGGGAGGATAAAACTGTTGTTGGGACGAGATATGGGTATGGATATGGCTGTATGCTGTGCTTGGGGTCCAACATTCCAACAGTCGTCCCAGACATTACCTTAAATAACGTTTATGATGAGCTAATGAGTAGGAAGCTCACCTGGAAAATCTGGGCGATGAAGCAAAGTAGCCATCTCGCGGAACCACTGTCGCGCGATACGTCCAATGAGATCCACATCAAGTTCCCTACATACTAACCTCAGAGTCTGTTGTACACCACATCATTTCACATGCACTCTGGTGTAAGCCCTAGGGGGTTGTCACCCTAAACAGAACAGTAGATATTATCCCAGAATTTTTCTCATAGCATGTTCAGTATGAACCCCTTAAAATGTATTTATTTGCAATATTAAAAAAGAAATATTAATAAAGGTGCATACTGTGTCCCATCTGGCATTCATCTTCTCTTTCTCGAACTTGGCGAACTCTCTGCGGTCATGAATAATCATGAGCAGCTTCCAGATGAGCAGAAGTGCTAAACCAATCAGAACGATTCCTGCGACCACACCCGCTACGATGGGGATGATGTCAGGGCCAGAGGGACACTCTGTGAACACAGGCACAAAGCATTATGGGAAACAAGGTAAAACTTGTAAACTAGTTATCAATAGCTATGAAATAAGAGAGTCTGCAAGAAACAGAAGTTGCAGTCGTCTTTTTCCACTATTGTGATGTACAGTGGGTACGGAAAGTATTCAGACCCCCTTAAACTTTTCACTCTTTGTTATATTGCAGCCATTTGCTAAAATTTTTTAAGTTAATTTTTTTTCCTCATTAATACACACAGCACCCCATATTGACAGAAAAAAACACAGAATTGTTGACAATTTTTGCAGATTTATTAAAAAATAAACTGAAATATCACATGGTCCTAAGTATTCAGACCCTTTGCTGTGACACTCATATATTTAACTCAGGTGCTGTCCATTTCTTCTGATCATCCTTGATGGTTCTGCACCTTCATTTGAGTCCAGCGGTGTTTTTTATTATACTGATTGGACTTGATTAGGATAGCCACACACCTGTCTATATAAGACCTTACAGCTCACAGTGCATGTCAGAGCAAATGAGAATCATGAGGTCAAAGGGACTGCCTGAAGAGCTCAGAGACAGACTTGTGGCAAAGCACAGATCTGGCCAATGTTACAAAAAAAATTCTGCTGCACTTAAAATTCCTAAGAGCACAGTGGCCTCCATAAACCTTAAATGGAAGACGTTTGGGACAACCAAAACCCTTCCTAGAGCTGGCCGACCGGCCAAACTGAGCTATCGGGGGAGAAAAGCCTTGGTGAGAGAGGTAAAGAAAAACCCAAAGATCACTGTGGCTGAGCTCCAGAGATGCAGTGGGGATATGGGAGAAAGTTGTAGAAAGTCAACATCACTGCAGCCCTCCACCAGTCGGGCTTTATGGCAGAGTGGCCCGACGGAATCCTCTCTTCAGTGCAAGACACATGAAAGTTTGCATGGAGTTTGCTAAAAAACACCTGCAGGACTCCAAGATGGTGAGAAATAAGAATCTCTGGTCTGATGAGACCAAGATAGAACTTTTTGGCCTTAATTCGAAGCGGTATGTGTGGAATAAACCAGGCACTGCTCATCACCTGTCAAATACAATCCCAACAGTGAAGCATGGTGGTGGCAACATAATGCTGTGGGGGTGTTTTTCAGCTGCAAAGACAGGACGACTGGTTGCAATCGAGGAAAGATGAATGCGGCCAAGTACAGGGATATCCTAGACGAAACTCGCCAAGGTGCTTGCAGATCGACCTCAGATTGGGCCGAAGGTTTACCTTCCAACAATACAATTACCCTAAGCACACAGCTAAAATAACTAAGGAGTGGCTTCACAACATCTCTGTGTCTGTTCTTGAATGGCCCAGCAAGAGCCCTGACTTAAACCCAATTGAGCATCTCTGGAGAGATCTAAGAATGGCTGTCCACCAACGTTTAACATCCAACCTGACAGAACTGGAGAGGATCGGCAAGGAGGAATGGCAGAGGATCCCCAAATCCAGGTGAGAAAAACTTGTTGCATCTTTCCCAAAAAAAAACTCATGGCTGTATTAGATCAAAATGGTGCTTCTACTAATCTCATGACGTGGTGGCAAATGGTCTGAATACTTATGACCATGTGATATTTCAGTTTTTTTTCTTTTTTAATAAATCTGCAAATTTGTCAACAATTCTGTGTTTTTCTGTCAATTTGGTGTGCTGTGTGTACATTAATGAGGAAAAAAATTTTACTTAAATGATTTTAGCAAATGGCTGCAATACAACAAAGAGTGAAAAATGTAAGGGGGTCTGAATACTTTCCGTACCCAACTGTATAACATCCGAGTCACACAACAAAAAAATGAGGGTGGACACTTGATTTATCCATTGGGAATTGATATGTGATCATTATTCGTTTGTGGCTAATTGCTGCAATTTCACGGAAGTGACAGGTGCATTCAAATAGTAAAATCAATCAGGTTTACTTTAAAAGTTAAGAGTCCAGTACTCATATTTGTATTTAATATTTGTAAAAAGAATTGTACTTGGTAACATTTGTCCATAATTTTTACCTTTTTTTCAGCCACAAGGACATCAATGTTGTCATCGTTCTTGGTAGCGTAGGTGAAGAAGAACCAACAGTCATCAACGTTGCGCTCTTTGCAGAGATTGATGTAGGGCTGGTCATTGGGCTGAGGAAGTTCCTCCTTAGTCTTCACTGCTGTTAGACTGAAGGATCTGCAGTCGATCACCCCCAATAACCCACTTGTATCATTTACATTTGCTACCATGTTGGGCCAATTGTCGTTGGCACTCAACACAGAGAAGTATTCTTAGTTTGTCGACTCTCACATGTTTACGAGCAAACCTGACACAAGTATTCACAATACAAAACTGAACATCCACACGCCAGATAATACCCACCTACTGGTTATCTATGTTAGTCCATAAACCTCATAGCTAAATGACTACACTCCAATACCACATAGTTTTGTGCCAATATCTTACGTCGGCAGTGGGGTGGGGTGGCACATAATTGACACAAGTTAGGGCAAACACCACACACAATCTTATTGGGCATCGGTACATTTACACTCGCCGCATTCGCAGGTGCCCCGACCGTTACAGATCAGTTTGTTACTGGCCAGACAGGTGGAGGTGTCCAAAGGGCATTCACAAGCACTTCCTTTGTAGTTGGCGTCACAGATACACTTTTTGCACTCGCATTGACCATGACCTGTGGGGAAAAGAATGCCTTAATAATAAATATGTCCTAATTCACTGCAAAAAATGAATTTCTTACTCCGTATTTTGGGCTTGTTTTTCAGTACAAAATATCTATAGCATCGTGGTATTCAGGTACATGCAGTTGCATAGGCATTTGCAGTAGCAGTATGCGGTACATTACAACATTTTATGTTGTAAAATTTACAGGCACAAATATTGCCATCTCATAATATTTAAACATGTGTTGCACTTTTTTTGCGAATTTTCTGTGCAATCCCCGCTGGCGCAATTTTGTTACCATAAATTTAACCTATTTTTCTAGAATGTGCCACTTTAGTATGCCGTATTCATCTATAAACCTATAACCACAGTTATCACCACAGGAAAGTACACACAACTTGAAATAAAATAACTAGTTATCTAGAATTAGTACGCGCACACCCCGCGCCCTCGCCCCAACACTTGCGCTCACTCGTCCCAGGTCTTTCTTTGCATTTCATTGTGGGTGTTGCTCAGTGCTGCTCAGTCTGAACTGGAATGTTCAATTAAGTGATATGCAAACTAGAAATATCAGTGGTGAATGCAATGACTGGAATTTGCTACCAGATGATAATTGTGCACTAATGCTTAAGCGAGCAGCTCAGCAAACCATGGAGCTCCACTCTACAGACAAGTTCAGATGGCATTTATTGCATTCACTCTCTCACCTCATCCCCACATAAGAGTGCTTTGCACGCACTTTCAAACCATTTTCCTCCTTTTTCAACTCATTCCTCGTGCAGTGGGAGATGATAGGAGCTGGACACACCAGCAGCGTAGTTTGTGACCTGTTTCTCCTAATGACCTCTGAGGACAAGAATGACGGACCACAATTAAACAGTCTGTGTGTATTTCTTAAAGCTGATGTTCACTCACATTTCTGTCATCATTTATTCACCCTCATGGCGTTTTAAACCTGTATGGCTTTCTTTATTGTGTGGGATACAAAAGAAGAAATTTGGAAATTCAGTACTTCAGAATATCTTCTTTTTTGTTTCACAGAAGGAGGAAGATTTGGAATGACATGAGGGTGAGTAAATGATGACAGAATTTTCATTTTTTTGGTGCACTATCCCTTTATGTCGTTCTAATTTTACTGGGTCGCAACTAAGAACTGTTGATCTGACTGAGCAATCCGCAAAACACCTCTTACCCTTTTCGATCATTCAATGGACCTGAGGTACATATTTAAGCATTAGAAACAACACAAAAAAAAAAAAAACAAAAAACATTCATGTGCTGGCTTGGGAACGGGCCTGTCAAGTAAAATCTTTTGCAAGCAAGAAAAGAGAAACAGTGGTTTTGGTTTCACTTCCTTTTAACTCTAAAAGGAAACTGATTGCCACAGCAACCATTAACTGCCAGATATTTGATGCTACTTGAAGCACATGTGATATCATCAATGATGAGCATCCACAGAGCATGGCAAAGCCCGCCAAACACGACATCCAACCAGCTCTCCTAAAAAAACTCTCCCCCCTTTGGGCGCTTTTCCCCTTCTTTCTTTTTTCACATCTCCCACCCATGCTGGATTCCATATGCGGTAGACTGTCACCCACTTGCTGATTTAGGTGATTATGCGCAACAGTTCCTATTAGCACACACACACATCACACAAACACACCACAACACACAACCTTCTTATCCACTCTAACATCACTATGAGTCACTACGTGCGTGTACAACAAAGCTGAGTTAAACCAGATGCTTAGTTAGAATGATGAACAGATTGGATGTGACAATTGATGGAATACGAATATACACATTGCACACACCTGATAAAGATCCCGGAATTGCTCTGTCACAGCAAAGATGGTCTGAATGTTGTTGTCACTCAGTGTGTCTACCAGCTGAGAGATGGTGGGGTAATCCTGTAAAAAAAACAACTGAAATGAAAGACACACTATGACATTTCTATCTATAAAACTCATACTTACAAAGTAGTTGCTCATGGTGTACATATTATTCTCAAGATGGCATTTCCCGTCATTTGGATGAACGATGCCACCTAGTTTTCCATCTCCAGCAAAATGGAATCCAGCATCCATGGAGAACAAAGAGGCGAGTGACATTCCTCCAGCCGATCACTTCCTGAGATACAATCAAAACACAGCTAACAGAACACAGCTTCATGCTGCTCCATAGGACTCAATGAGAATATTGATTGTGTTTCTGATTTTACAAAGGCTCAGTCACAAAGCTTGTCCTAGCAGAAGATGATAGGCGAATACGCGTTAGAGTGTTTGAGAACAAATTAATTCAGGCCCAATCACACGCAGACAATACACAGTTAGAATTAATTTATGAAGATGGTGATGATTAACTGAAACTTTGTGTACAGCTTCTGAAATTCTAAATTTGAAGCTTTTACTATTAGAAAAACTATTTTATTGGAATAAAAGGAAAGTCGATGTGGACACAGCCATTTGCAGGGCAAGTACAACACGACTTTGACTTTGCCCATAGCTCTCTGGCATTTATGGAATGTTCAGATCGACTCACTGTGCAGACCACAACTTGCATGATTGCATCAAATCCTGCCTCGGGAGAGTTCAGGTTTCCAGAGGTTTTCTGCTTACTGACTTCTTGGGAGAACAATGCACCATCATCTGTCAAGTTCAGGACGTTTTATTTTTGTAGCTGAAGGGCGCTGAGCAGTCATTTGGAAAACATCACAAACAGAAACAACAGAAATGTCAGAGTGAGGCTCCTCCTCCAGAACAGACTCACATTAGAGAAAAAAAAGAAAAAGATTTGACTCCCATCAGACTAAAAAAAAGTCCAGATAAAAGTCCAAATAATTTTGCACAATAACTAACTTTAGAATTATATATGCTTAATAGTGTCTAGAATATATAATATTATAATATATAATTTAATTATAAGTATTTACACATATATACAGATTGAGATCAAAGACTAATCGCATGAACCACAGGTATAGGAGTGTATATTTCAGAAATGTCAAAATCAATCAAATTGTGCGAAATGATCCACAAAATTAACTATCTAAGTCTCATCCTATATTCTGAAGACACACATTTGCCATTCATATGGTTTTACAGAGGAGGAGGAATAGACTCAGCATCAGATTTATAATACTATTGACCCAGTCAAAAATACACCCATAGAAGATTTAATGAATGAAATATTTGTGCTCTTGTATCGTATTCAAAATTCAGGATGTGTCGTCTTGACCTGTTTGGGCCACCCAGGATAATGGGATCTCGGGATACGAAGCTTGAGGTATATCAGTGTGCAAAGCGAAAGGCTTTAAAAAGGAATGAAGTGAAAACATGCTTAGTTTCATGAATGTGTGATGCTTACAAACTATCAGCCATTTCAACTGAAAGGTGATGGATGCAATGCTAATGTTGTTCACTAGAGAAACCTGCAGGATAAGATATCTTGATAAATACAATTACAAATGAATGATAAATAAAAGCTCAAAACCAGTTTATTTGTAGAATTGTGGTGCACTGGTAATATAATTTTATATTATAATTAGTTACGAAGTAATCACTTATAGATCATTAAATGTTATAACTTTTATATATCCCAATAACACTGAAAACAGAGTTGTCAAGGTTTGCAGACCATTTAAAATTAAAATACAATTTGATTTGCTTCTCTTAAGATAATCTATAACATTTCTATAAAGACTTAATATTGTGTATGTATAACACATTCTCATGAGCAAGCTCTCATGTAACCTATTACCAGCGTGGAAACACATGGAGCCCTAGAATTATTTGATTTATTTATGTTTTCTAATATGTTGTTTTAATAATGACAATTTGCTCGGTGTAGTATACACACAGTTTTACAATAATATGACACAAATATATGATCAAAATCCTAAAAGGCTAGGCTAAAATACTGACCCCGCACAGCCACGCAAAGGCAATCATACATCTGCTTGTTGACTAACGACATCCTATGACAAGTTCTCAGTTTAAATGTCTAATGTGAGGTCCACGATCTACCAATGAGCATCCTTCTGCTCACATATCTTTTGAACAGGAAAAAAAAGGGTCAGTACACTTCTTCAGTACAGGGTCATGTTCACACTCACGCTCCACCTGCATAGCATTGACCATGACCTGTGGGGAAAAGAATGCCTCCATAATAAATGTGGCCTAATTCACTAGAAATATGAAATCACTTCTTAGTATTTGTGTCTGTTTTTTCTTCCATGTAAAATCTTTTAAGTTCTTTAAATAGGGATAGTTCACCAAAAATGAAAGTTCTGTCATTAATTACTCACCCTCAAATTGTTCCAATCCCCTAAGACTTTTGTTAATTCTCAGAACACAACTGAAGATATTTTAAATCTCCATATTATGATATAAAGACCTTACATTCAATTATAAAGCATGCCGACTCATAAACAGACAGATAACAATGCAGTCCAGTGTTTTGGGTTGTTTATTTTAATAAATAACTCCTAGAAACAAAAGATAGCGGGCATGATGCAAAAATGAAAAAGGCACTTTAAAATGCAAAGTGTGTATGTAACAGGATTAAGCTTTTAAAGAAACTGTAGAGATTTAAAAAAAAAAAAAAAATGTAATCTTCTTTAACCTGATCTTACCAACAATAAATCTGAGCGTTAGTCTCATTTATGAACAAAGATGTTACAACGGGACCAATTAAAATAGAAAAACAAATGTGAAGTCCACATCTGGAAAATAGTTCATGCACAGTAGACGTAAATATTTGGCATCAGTGATGGAGAGAAATTCAGGACCTGAGTTTTCATTTCCTCATTCTTCAAACAAATCTAAAACCTGAAGATCTTTTCATATGACTTCACACTTATGTTTTCAATTATAATAATAATAATTGTTCCATTCACAGACAATGATGAAAATGTCCCTCTAACATCTTTCAAACAACTCCGATGTTGCCAAGTCAAAGGCATTTAAATCAAACACTTGATAGAGAGCTTTGTAATCATATCTATTTTAACGGTGTGATCTTCTGCGTGTTAAAAAGCACTAAATCTGTCCCCATTGTAGATTGAATCTGATAACTCATCATGGGCACAATAGAAGGTCACTAAACCACCTGACTCGCAGACCAAAGAAAGAAAAAAAAAAGGCGAGGCGAGCACCGAAACATGACATGTGAAACTGAAATACTTCACTAAAAGCCATGACAGATCCCCAGACCCTAAACTTATATTATGGTGGCCTCCAAACCACTCCAAGAACTTGCGCAGACACGTAGCACATCTACATGAACAGCACATGTGTACAACAGCAGTGGGTCCGTACAGCCCCCCCCCTTACAAAACCCCTACTATACCAGTGACAGGACACTCCATCCACAGGTTCAGAAAGTTTCCTGTACCATCATAAGATACAAACTGACTCTAATGATCAACCAGTTACTGGACTCAAGCAGGTGGGTCTGGTAATTGAGCCTTGTCTTTTTGATACCTTCTTAATGCATTACTTGAACCACTTTTACCTCCTACAAAACCCCCCCCCCCCCGTTCATCCTAAAACCCCAAGATCAGTTTTAACATTCATGCGAAAAACAAGCAGATCTGTGGTAAAAATCACACACTGACATATGAAAATTATTGTCTAGATTGCATAAAAAAAATAAAAACTCAAGTTTATACATACTGTACATTCCCAACAATGCGAGAAACACATTATAGATTAAACAGAACACAGGCAAATTCACAGCCCCAAATGTGATAAAACAAAAAGATAATGAAGTCCACTTCACTCTTCCATTCCTCTTGAATATGATTCTGCATTGTGTTGGCTGGACTACTTCGTCCCATTACTTTCCTCATATTTAGGTTGACCAACCCGTGTCCCCCGGTGCTGCCTCATTGTAATGAGGGTTCTCACCCTGGAGATCACACATGAAGAGAGGATAATTATATCAACTTTATATAAACCCTTACACCAATTGCCAGTAAGACACTCACAGCAAATGCAGTACACTTGGTTGTTTAAAAAAAACATTTTTTTTAGTATACAAAAACTCAGCAAGACATTACCAAGGCCATATTTTTGTAATATAATTGCCCTCTTAAAGAATAGTTCATCCAGAAATGAAGATGTCATCTCCTAGCGCCCTCTAAAGATTACAGGATTTGCTCTTCATTAGAACCGAGATTTTAGTATTACATTACATTACATCATTTGCTCACCAATGGATCCTTTGCAGTGATTGGGTGCCGTCAGAATGAGAGTTCAACAGCTGATAAAAACACGCCATAATAATCCACATTACTCCAGACCATCCCAACCAAATTTTTTTAGGCATTTTAACTTTAAACCATTGCTTTTAACCAAAATATGAATCCTTAAACTCCTCCAGAAAAAGTCCATCCCCTAATGTCCCCTCACATCAAAATCAACCAACATATTTGTTTAGAATTGTGTTGGACTGTTTTTGCTTGTAAACACGGCTTTGTCTGTGCATATTTCTCTCCATGGGCCTGTCCTAAAATACAAACCTTTACAACCGCTCGAACATTAAATTCTTAATGTTGGATTGGTTCTTTAACAAACCCGCGCTTTCACTTCCAAGACATGTCTTATGTGATGGGACACGTGGGAGTGGTGTGGATTATTGTGATGTTTTTGATCAGGATTGTTTTGAAAGCTGCCTTATTTCTGCGGCACCTCATTCCTGCAAATTTCTCCAAATCTGTTCTAATGAAGAATGGATGGCCTGAGTAGTACATTTTTCATTTAGGGCTTGAACTATTCCGATAAATGGACAAAGGTCATACATACAAAAATGGAGTTCAAGGTTTTGTGTTTCACAGATCATAAGTCATACAGTTTTAGGTAAATTACCTAAAAGTCATGCCCTAATAATTAGTGAATTAGAGTAAATAACTGCAAATGACAATATAGAAGCTGTTCATATTATACAAGGGTCTGAGGTTGTTGTTAAAGTGATAGAGATAAATGGACAGAAAGAGGAAAGAAAAAAAAGCATATGCAAGCAGCAAAGAAGAGTACAGACTCAGTGTGTGACGGCCTTATTTCCATAACTTGGATTCTGGAATTTATTAATGGGGCTCTTGTATATTGGGTTCTCTTGCTAGACATGACAAGAAGAAAAGGTTTGAAGAGAGAAAGGCAGAAAGAAAGAAATTGGCCAGAGTGAGAAAAACAGAACTGAAATAAAGACAACAAAAAGCAGAGTGTGCGGTTTTGAGCAGCTCGGTGCAAATGGCATGACAATGCATTTATAAAGCCTTTAATCAATTCATACTTTGAAATTAATACTTTTGTTTAGCAAGTAAAAGGCCTTTTAATATAATTCTAAAAAGTCCATCTTCATGTCATTGCCCACTTAAATTAGCTGGAAAGCTATCCTTTGTATATACTACAACCATCAAAGACACCTCCACATGGTATCCATCAAATAATCATTATATAGATGAACAGTTTACTTGCGGACTGAAACAACTAGGCCTTGAGTAGCCACAACATAATATTCTTTCTTTAGGCAAAACCAAACAATACATACGTTCACAAATGGTTACAAATATGAGACATGCCAGATATTGGCGAACAGCGTTATTATGCACGCTCATCTCAAGGATTTTGTCCACCACAATTAAAACTACAGAACATTGATCATAAAACTAAGCATTTAAATACTATACTAAGACATATTATTGGGAAATATAGAGCGACAGTTGAAATTTATATGCATTTTATGTAAACAGTCTGTTAGATCTCATTGTTTTACAATACAATCTATCAGAACTTCATTTTGATTTTGGGCCATATAAATAACAATATCTGCACCAAACTGCATATTTTTGCTCAGTTTGGACCTCTGAATTAAATAAAAAAAATAAAAATAAAAATTTAACCCATGAATGTGATCTCCATATTCTCACTATATAATATTATTTGGCCATAAACACGCCCTGTGTACTCAAATATGAAAAAAGACAAAAACAGATAAACACATATGCAACTTTAAAAAATTATTATCAAAACATCCTTACCCCCAATTCCAATTAAACAAAAAAAAAAAAAATTTTTCCCAGACTATTATTTCATATGTCTGGCTTTACAGGGTTAATATACAGGTACCCCAAATGATAATTCTAGCTCTAGATTAAAGACATCAAATACAGTAATTCTCTCTGAAGCACTATGCTTTAAATAGACCTATATGCATTTTCACAAGCCTCTGAGCCAAATGTTCTTCAGCACCAAGCCCTTCTGTCTGTGTCTATTGCTGCAATATTCTGTTGGATTCATGAACTGCAACACTAGTAATACTAGTAGTGACCAGCAGGTGGCAGCAATGACCTCTCATGGTGCCAGAGAGGCCACACCCCACACAATGAGGTCAGACATCCCTGTTACAACTAGTTGAACTGTGTAATAACTTAAAACAGATAGACCTACCTGAGATGAAAGGTAATGTAAATTAGAGAAACGTACCGCGTCCCACTTAGCATTCATCTTCTCTTTCTCGAACTTGGCGAACTCTCTGCGGTCATGAATAATCATGAGCAGCTTCCAGATGAGCAGAAGTGCTAAACCAATCAGAACGATTCCTGCGACCACACCCGCTACGATGGGGATGATGTCAGGTCCAGAGGGACACTCGCCTGAAGACGCCGCCTCAGCTATTAAGTCAAACAAGAGAAATAAAGTGTTAACAAAAAAAATTATTATTATTTTTTTTCCATCCTCCACTTACCAAGTTCCTCCGCCACATGGACCTCAACGGTGCTGTCGTTCTTGGTAGCGTAGGTGAAGAAGAACCAACAGTCATTTGCATCACGTTCTTTGCAATGATTGATGAAGGGCTGGTCGTTGGGCTGAGGAAGTTCCTCCTTCTTCTTCTTCATTACAAGAAAGAAGTAGTCACATTGTTCCACACACGTGTCTTTCTTGTCACCAGTACCAAATGCTCGGCACTGGACGCAATCCCTGTAAGGAAAGACACAGGCGAATATATTTAGCGCCACTAGCTGAGCGTAACAAGCCAGCTGTTCAAGCAAATGTCCAGTTAATAACTCACTTGTGTTCAGTACAAACTCCAGGGCAGGTTGGGCAGATTTCACAAGTTGGACCCTGAAACTTTGTGTCGGTACATTTACACACTCCGCATTCGCAGGCGCCCCGACCGTTACAGATCTGTTTGTTACTGGCCAGACAGGTGGAGGTGTCCAGAGAGCAGTCGCACGCACTGCCTGTGTAGTTAGTGTCACAGGTACACTTTCGGCATTCACAACGACCATGACCTGGAAAGTATAGAAAGTTTGTAACTTCTCATCAGTTTAATCATGTACTGTTTCTCCACATATGTGAAGAGCAGATTGGAAAAGTGTTATTTCAGTGTCAGGATCAGCACTTTTGTACCTCCGCAGAGCTTGTTGTTGGAGCGGTCGCAGTTGAAGTTGTCACACTCGCAGAACTTTCCACTGTATCTCTCCTCTGGGTTGTCTCTTTTTTTGCACTCACATGTTCCACAAACGCAGTCCCCATTGTTGCTGCAGATGTCCGTCCCATTATCCATGCGGCAGTTCGCGTCCAGATCTTCTGTTCTGACCTCGTCTTTACTACATTCACAAACTCTGCCAATACGTCCCTCATTGCACCTGAAAATAAGCAGACACAGATAACATTACTGCCAGTTGAAGGTCTTGATTTGGTCTTGTATACAACGTTTGAATAATACTAACTAACCTGCATGCTCCACACTCCAGGGTACCGTTACCAAAGTGACACACTGGACTGTTCGCGATTCCGCCTTTATGACACTCACATTCGCAGATGAAGTTGAGGACTATCTCCACCTCCTCGGTGAAGCCCAGTGGCTTGATTTTTATAGTTTCTGATTTGCCATTAGATGGACAGCCTTTAGCCGTGATCGCTACTTCAAACGTCACCTGTGAAAAGAATCAATAGCCTTGATTTGATTTGCAGTCTTTATAGTTTTTAATCATGTTGCTACATAATTTTTTTTAGGAAACTGTATCCAGTGGAAAGTACTGAATATTTAATGAAACTGTCATAGATACTCCATAAGGGTTTTGACTGGAGGATATTATTCTCACCTGATCCCCAATGGAGAAACTAGTTGCGCGCTCCACAATATATCGTCCAACATTTAGCTATTCTCTCCTTTTTCGCTCACTCCATTCTTGCAGTGGGAGATGTAGGAGATGGAAACCCCTTCGGGGAGTCTACTGTTCATCTCACAGACTGATACTCATAGGACAGTAGACTGATAAAATTCTTAGCCAAAGGATATATTAGAAGACTATTAAAACTGACTTAGACGACTGTAAGGGTCAGCAAAGATTTTGTTGTCGAACACAAAATGTATCTATAATTCGTTTCACACTACGGACGCTTAAATTTGATCATCAAAGATGACCAGTAAAGACATTTAATAATGTATTATCATAATGACGGGCGCGGTGTCAACTGAACTACTCCAACTTTGATTTTTATCCATTTCAGTTAACACACAATTCACTAGAAAAAACCGCATGATTTCCACAAAAATAAAGCACACGCGCAAAAACTCGTTTATCAACTGTTTTCAACTGTTTATTGATAATATCACAGCAATAAATCACATTTTAAAATATAATAAATAGAAAACAGTTATTTTAAATAGTTAAAATTGTAACTTTTTAAAATTGGAATTCAATATTTTAAATTATCTTTAACAATTATTACTGTTTTTACCCCAAACTGCATTGTCATATTTCCACATATTTTATTCAGCAGGAACTTGTCAAGAACAAAGGAAGAAACAAAAAAATATTAAAATCCAACTAAAAGAATTTCACTAAATTGACTTTTAGCCTCTCCTCTCCATAATTATGTTAAGTCTCTTTTCGTGTCCTAGAAATGTCTCCCTCTATCTTTGATAGGAAGGGTGAATGCAGTGCTTAATTTGTAAATCAATAATTGCCGGATCCAAAACAGCAATTAAAAGGCGCTGTGACCGACACTTGACAATACGTTTTCCCAGAGCATTCAATTACGTCACTAAACGGTGATGCCATTACATTAGAGACATGGTGTTTTCACAGGTTTTTCTGCATTAACCTAACTAGGCCACAGCTTCAAACCCTGGGTCAAAAATGGGCTGCCAGGATGATTTTAGGAAAATGTATATCTAAGATACATTAAAAATAACAAAATTTGTTTTCATAAAAATAAAATTCAATCATAGGTATAAATATGCAAAATTATCTGACTTAAGTAACAGTTTTAATTAAACGCGCATCCTTGCTTTATTTTACAAAATCACAAATGTTCTGTTGTTATTTTGAGTGTACAAAAATAAAAGTAAACACTTTGTGCTTTCGAATTATCTTACTCTTATCTGTATGTTTCAGTCTGTTCGATTTTCGTTTTGCCGGCGCTTTCGCGTGCACACACACACACACTAACTCAGACCACTTATTTCGCAACTCAAACATTCAGTCTGTTCATTAGCAAAATAAAATACATGTCAACCAAAAAAAAAGGTTACACTGGTCAATTTAAATAGTCCGTGGTATAACTGGTCCACTTTGTATGCCAAGCACATTTTTGCTCATGTGAAGATGATATTTCTGTCGATATACGAATGCGAGTGAAGTACAAAGCCTCTACATTATAAATAATAGTTTCATTGCGGATATGGAAACATTAGGATTTGTGCCGAATGAGAGGTACATGAGCCCAATTAATGCCTGGTACTTTCAGTTTAGCTTTGTTTTGGTTTATATATTTTTATTTCATTCTTGTTCTGTTCTGAATACCGTTATCTGATTTGTTTTGGAGTGAGCTATACTAACGTATAGCTATGTTTATAGTGTTTATAATTTTTATACATTTCTAATAGTTCACTTTTTATTTTGTAGGATGTTCGGGTATGATTTATCACTCTCTTCTCATAACGGTCTGCCGTTGCTCCAATCCCTGCAATTGGAGAGCTGAGTTTGAAGAAGCTGACCTGGTTCACTGTCAAATAATATGTTGTAGACATTCATAATAACCTCCAAATATGCGCGCGCACGCAGATGCATCAGACACACGCCTATTCGGTATCCTTAAACTAAGGAATCGAACGTAAAAGCCATAAGCGACAGTGGGTGTTTCAGAACAGGATGCGTCGTGCGCTAAAACTGAAGTCACTGGGGTGAATGGTATCTAAATGAAAGGCCTGTTATTCTTGGGATGTCTGTTATATTGGGTGCAGCAGGATTTGCAATTAAAGACAGTTCTCATTGTGGGTCTGTGATGTGATTATCTGGTTGTATCTCTTCTCAGGCACGTTTCCTCGCACTATGGGTTTCCAGTTATGGACATATACTTTTAGGAAAATAGACCCAGTTGGGTAATACATTCCTTAAGGATTGGGCCTTCATCCGTGTAGTCGTGATGAATTTTGTTGTTTTCTCCTTAAAGACCATTGCACTATAGCGCCTGTTTTTTGCAATATATAATTTCCACCCTCTTTGATGGATGGGGTCTTTAACATCTGGAGGGAACATGGCCTAGCTACAGCTGGTCAACTATACATAGATAACAGTTTTGCAACCTTTACACAACTTCAAGAAAAATATAACCTACCCAGCTCCCGTTTATTTGGATACTTTCAGATACTGAACTTTATTTGTAAGCAGTTTTCTAACTTTCCCTTTTTGTCAAATAAAAATATCCTTGATGATATATTAGACCTTCATACATCTTTGAAAGGGGTTATTTCTAAAATCTTTACTATAATTAATTCAAAACAGTCCCCCTCAATGCGTCCGCTGAAGGCGCTCTGGGAGGAGGAATTTAATTTGTCACTTAAGGGAAATTTCTGGGATCTAATTCTTCATCTAGAAATGCTCCATTGCTCTAGAACTAAATTAAACAAAATATTCCCTGAGCTTGACACAACCTGCCTTCGTTGCACAACTGAACCAGCTACGTTATTGCATTCTTTCTGGTCTTGTTCAAAACAGTCTGATTTTTGGAGGAAAGTCTTCTGTTATTTTCTCTTTGCCAATAGAACCCAATCCCTTAACAGCACTGTTTGGTATTTTGCCAGAATCTGTTAAATTAAACACATTACAGGCCTTTGCAACTCTACTGGGTAGGCGACTTATTCTTATGAACTGGAAGTCAGCAACTCCCCCTCCTTATCGCCAATGGCTTTTTGATTTCTTACATGCCCTCAAAATGGAAAAGATTCGGTTCGCAATAAAACAAAAGCCAAAACTTTTTCTGAAAGTCTGGAGTCCTTTTCTGGAATATTTTAAGCAGTCAACTACATCTTCATTTTATTTTATTTATTATTTTTTATCCCCCCCCCCCCCTTATTTAGTGTATAATTGTGCTTGCCTGGTGTTTTCTTTTTTCTAATTTGAATAATGTATGGTGTATTATATACTATTATATTATTCTATAATATCTTATTATAGGTATATTATAGATACACATATACACTATACATATACATAGACATAGATATAGATTTCTATATATACTAATATATATATGTATATGTATCTATATTATTTATACAATATTTACGTCATTTTTATTTTCTGTCTGACCTAAGATGAACCAAATAAAGCAAAAAAAAGGGACTTTTAGCCTCTTTAGTTACTGAGATCTACTCACATTATATGCATCAATAATGAGTTTTATCACATTGCCCGAGTCGGAGGATAGCGTTCCCACAGCTGACTTTGGAATGAGGTTTTTCAGCTCCTGTAGTCAAAGATAAAAACAGTTTGTCCAGGGTTCTTTTTCCCCCATGCAGTATTTTATTTCCAGTAGTGTTATAGAATCTGACTTGCCTATAGATGAGGAGACAAAAGATAGCTGCTTTATTACCTGGTAAACTGGCTGGAACTCTTCAGTTACTGCAAAAATGGTCTGAATGTTGTTTTCACTTAGTTTTTGAACAAGATGTGCAATCGAAGGATAGTCCTAGAAGGGATGGAAATAAACACCTTTACATACATTCTCTATGCAGTAATGACTCGCAGTGTTATACACACGTACATAGTAATGGCTCATGGTGTACATGTTATCCTGCAGATGGCATTTCCCATCATTAGGAAGCACGATGCCGCCCAGTTTTCCGTCTCCAGCGAAGTGGAATCCAGCATCCGTGGAAAACACAAGCAGACGGGTAACATTCCTCCAGCCGATCTGATTCTGATATACAAAAGGAAGCATAAACTTAAGTTTCAAAAACCTGACAAGTCAGCAGGGTTAGGGACAAGTCACTTTACTTTGACTTCAGTTTGGTTACATGGCCAAATCTACCTAGTAGACAGTGGACAATTGGTTACAAATCAATACAACAACAAAAAACACAAATTGAAACATTATAAAAAATGTTATATAAAAAAAATTACGAACCGCACAGACAGCCACTTGCATGATGGCATCGAACCCTCCCTCTGGTGAGTCCAGGTTTCCTGAGATCTGCTGCTTGCTAACAAGGTTATTAAACTGAAATCCATCTGCAGTCAAACTCAGCACATTTTTATAGCTGAACGGGCTGGTGCAGTTCTGGTCTGATGTGCAGGGGTTTAGCAGTTTGGCTGGTGTTGTGCTGATGTACGGCATGACAGTTTTCTCCACAAAGGAGCCAAAGCCTGGAAACATTGACAAAGAATGAAAGAAAAGGCGTTATGAACGTATCAGTGCAATACAAATATAGACAAATCCAGCATGGATCCTCTGACGTTCCTTACCAATCCTGAAGTCAGAGGTGATCTTTTGCATTTCAAGCATAAGGTCGGTTCCCAGGTTTTTAACGTTCTCTAAATCATCTTTCATTGAGTAGCTGAGGTCCATCAGGTAGTAGAGATCTATAGGATAATCCTCAGCCCTCTTGAATGTCAGATGAAACGTCTGAGCTTCACCTGGATTGAAATGAGAGATCATGGGTTTAGACTAAAGCTTTACAGGGGAGTGAACTGATTATTCCTAGAAGGAGAGCATTACTTCACATGGCATTCAACTTTATTAGGTGATGACCTAAATCTTTTAATAAGCATTCCTGGAGTTGAGGAGGGAGTAAGCAGTACCTGATCTGAGGTCTAGGGTGAGTTTCTGTGGTTGAATCTGGGTGATCTGGTCTGGCTTCAGTTTTACTCCATCCTTTGTGCGGTCTGTTAAAGATTGGTTCTTGTTGATGCTAACAGTTCCCCGAGGATTTTCTATGCTGGCTTCAGAACAGCCCTTCTTAATCAGAGCTTCAACCTCATCACAGCGTGTGGACTTCTGCTCTCCCTGTTTCAGAAAGTCCTGCAGAAAGAGTTTATGAAGATTATGATCACTCCAACAAAAATAGCACCAGTTGGAGCACAGCATCAGTAGTATTTAATCTTACAAAAGATGAAGCCGTTTTAAGGGACATATATAGAGAATTGTGTTCTTTTGGGACAATATATCTACTTATGTTAATGTATTAAATAACACTATAGCTATGGTATATCTATAGCAGGGATATTCCATTGACCCTTCACTGGGAGTTTCATTTGACCAGCGATCTGACCAATCAAAACACGAATCTGCCATTTTGTCCAACAAACAAACCAGACAGGAGAGTAGATTAAAGTTGGTGAAACAAGATACCTTCTGATGTTCATTCATGTTTATTTCGTGCTTCAACTAGTAAAAAGGAAGAGATGATCGGTTCACATGCCTCTTGAACTGAGGTGCTAAAGCATTTGTCACGACACATTAAATAGCCACATAATGTTATTTATTGTTTGAATTTATTTTAAAAATGACCCAATTAGAAAGCTGAGGCCGTTTCATACAAAACGTAACCTGCTTGTGCTATCTGCTATCATTTTAGAGCTTGTCTTGTCTGTCAGTGTCCTCTTTGCTCAGTGATGTATTTTTCACTGCGTGAGAACATGATGTGTGGCGTGAAAGCACCATGGTTTGTCAGACCTCACAGACAGACGAATAGTCCCACCCCAAACTCAAACCATTGTTTAAGCCAATGTTGCTGTGTTGGGCTAGTCGGGATGAGGATGTGCAGTGTGCCTGTTGAAATAATTAAGAAGGGGCACATTCCCAACAGAGCTCATCCCCCTGCCCTGCATTACATGCAGTTTAGTGATAGTCCACTTCCTGCTTTCTGTAATGTGGTCTAGATTGGGTGCCGCTTTCTCTGCCTTACTCCTATATACATGCTCCACTGGCAGAAACACATATCAAGCCAGGACAGTGACTCATGAACACTGAGGGGGATGATGTGCTCAAGTTCCACTAACATGACATTCATTGAAGTCTGTTTTGTATTAAATCCTCTACGGCGAATATCAAGCTGGGAGCAAGGAAACAGTGGTTGTCACAGTTCGTGTCGTGCATCTGCAAAACACTGGATAGTTCGTGCTGCGCCCAAAACAAGATCTTATTATTGCTCAGTGAGAACAATTGTTTTTTCATTATCACTGTGACATCCTCTAAAAGACTTGGATAAACAAATAATCTGAAACAGGAAATGGTTTCCTCCATACCATTTTCCCCTAAATGCACATAGTTGCAAAAGCAGCTATTTCCGACTTTAATGGTTTTGTCTGAACTCACCTCGTCTGTACACCAGCCACACTTTTCTCCAGCCTGAATGCATTCTCCACAGGACTGGGCCGAGGCCTTGGTGCATTCGTTACCATCTGCACACACACAACAAAAACATCCATCATTCTCAATTCCCTCCCACCACTAACAGGAAATCCAAATCAAAGAGCATTTAATAACTAACACCATGGGAAGCCATATGCAATATGATTCTCTCTCATGAGACTGCCATTCTAAAATAGACGCAGAGTGGCCATATGCTGTAGGGAGGTCATGTGAACTGTATTAATGATGGCATCCTTACTGCCTTCTCTAAAGACTTAATGCAAACCATGAGGCCAACACATCCAGAATAAACCACACAGGACTGTGGGACATCGCTAGAAGATGATGATGTGTATATCGCATTCCTATTATTCTGCATTAAAGCTGTGAGCTTTTTCTTTTGGTTCTTTTCTTAGATTCCACACTGCAGCCATATCGGAGATATTCCTGGAATGAAAAGCGCTGCAAATGTCTAACAGATGATCTGGACAGTATTGCAGAGATTTGTTTAAAGCTCTGGTCTGGTGTGTATTCTGAGTGGAACTACTGAGTGAAACTACTGAGTGGGGGGGAAATCACTCAAACGTCAAGTGTTGCAGTGCATCAGTCCAAAAAAAGTGAAAAAGCACATCCATTCTTAATAAAAAGTGTCTCACACGGCTCTGGGGGGTTAAAGTCCTCCTGTAGCTAATCGATGCGTTTTTGTAAGAAAAATAACCATATTTAAAACGTAATAATCAATTGAATGTAGCTTGCTCTCACTGTTGTAAACGGAAGCAGTTCCGGGCGGATGACGTATGAGGTCGGCGCTGCTCAGAAGTGACGAACGCGGAAGCGCAGGGGATATATCACAAAACAAACACGGTCACGATTACAGTAAAAAAGAAGTACAAACGAGGATTTGTAAAGAAGAATGTCGGAGGATTTCGATATAAGCCAGAGGATACTGGTTTTCCTTGCTAAAGTAAGAAGCTTGCTTCCCTTTACATCCTGTTAAAAAACGTTGTTTTTCACGAACTCACTGGGGCATGCACAACTCCGACATCTTACGTCATCCTCCTGGAGCTGCTTCCGTGTAGGACTGAAAGCAAAATCGCATCGATTCGCTACAGGAGGACTTTTGTTCACCCCCCGGAGCCATGTGAGACACATTTTACTATGGATGTCCAACCCTCTCATTGCGATAGAATCACTCAGCATATTTGAATATCTTCACTCTGGGCGATTAATGATGTCTAACATTAGCCAATGGCTATAAATTCTCAGTTTTTACTCGCCAGTGTGTGAGTTGGAGGCTAAGTATAAGTTTAGCACAGATATATTTTCACTCGCCGAACACTCTGACTGAGCGCTTCGAAGTTTCACTCTCCACCAAGCGATCTGTGCTGTTTTTCAGTTTATCTCAGTTTATCTCGCTTTGTCTCACACACACTCAGAGAGAGAGAGAGAGAGAGAGTGTTTGTGTGAGAGAGAGAGAGAGTGAGAGAGAGATAGAGAGAGCGAGAGAGATAGAGAGAGAGAAAGAGAGAGCTTGAATTTCTTCAGCGTTTAGAACAGACGCTTGTCTCACGTAGTGGGCGGGACAGTGTGCAAACGCTTGGGCTGGCGTTCACCGATTATCGTCCCTGTTTTGATTTCAGCAAATCAGTTCGAGCGAATGCACAAAACCTGATTAATATTTATGAATCCAGCAGCTCATTAATCCTTGTTTTATATTGTTCTTATTAGTAGAATTTTTCGCGTGATCATTATTATCTTATCAGTATGTTTGTTAGTTCCCCCCCCCCCCCCCCCACTTTTTATTTAAAGAAACACTGGATGACCAAAAAAGCACCATCACCAGTCCAGTAAAAATGTTCAGATAAAATGACTAATATGCATTCATACATGGTTATAAAGTTTTAATTCTAACTACTAAAGTTCTATCATTAAATAATACTTTATTATCATAATATCATATTATAATGCTTGAATGACTGATGTTAAGAGTGTACTTTCAGACATTTAAAAAACTGTGCACTATTTTACAAACACAACTATCACACACACACACACACACAGAGTGGTGTGAAAAAGTGTTGCCCCCTTCCTGATTTCTTATTTTTTTGCATGTTTGTCACCCTTTAATGTTTCAGATCATCAAACAAAATTAAATATTACACAAAGATAATGCAAATAAACACAAAATGCAGTTTTTAAATGAAGGTTTTTAATATTAAGGGAAAACAAAATCCAAAACAACAAACTACCATGGCCCTGTGTTTGCCCGCCACGTGGGGGGGGTGTTACAACACCCAGATTCATTTTCCATTACGTCTGGCTTAAAAGTAACACTGCATTTCAGTAAAAGAACATCATACCAACAGTTAAATATGGTGGTGGTAGTGTGATGGTATGGGGCTGTTTTGCTGCTTCAGGACCAGGAACGACTTGCTGTGATAAATGGAATCATGAATTCTGCTGTTTACCAAAAAAGCCTGAAGGAGAATGTCCGGCCATCAGATTGTGACCTCAAGCTCAAGCGCACTTAGATTATGCAGCAGGACAATGATCCCAAAACACACCAGCAAGTCCACCTCTAAATGGCTTAAGAAAACACGGAACGCGGAAGTACGATTTTTGGCACAGAAATACTCCGTCATACATCCAAATTGTTTTTTGAAACTTTGTCCATGCTTGGCATGAGAATCCAACTCTTTAACAGTGTAAACAACTCTTAATGCATGAAACAGCATTGTACCAACCCCCCTTTAATATAAGTCCGAAGGACTGAACTGGAATTCGTCGGAAGATAAATCATATACACCTAGGATGCCTTGAGGGTGAGTAATTTATGGGCTAATTTAAATTTTTGAGTGAACTAACCCTTTCAAGGCAGTGTAGTGGATTCTAAAAAATATTTATTTTATGCTGATGTAATATTATGCACTTTGTACTGTAATGATTTCTCACTGGTGAATGAAACATGAGGTAATCTGACAGCGTTGCTCTCGGCGTGTCACTGCCTGTGCACATTCATGTGTTTAGGAGGCGGCGAGGCTTTGGACTGGAGAGTGATTTGCAAGGAGGGTGGAATCTTATGCTTTCAAAACTAGCTTGCTATTGCTAGCCTCTCCAAAATCACCTACCCTACCTTTAACCCACACAAACCTGCAGGGTTCCCACCCCCACTTTTTAGACAGCAAATCACCATTACAATTCTTTTTAAAAATAATTTTACAGACAAATTAAATATGTTAAAACGGTGCAATATAAGACATATTCACAAAAGAAAATGGATGGATGATAAAACGCACAACAGAAGCATTTTCACTAGTGGCCTCAGACTTTTGAACCCCACTGTATATCTGATGCTTCCAAAATCTGAAGTTCTTACCTAGTTGTGCCCTACTGAGTCCGAGAAGAACTGAAATCAGGAGCAGCCTCACGTCCATCTGAAAACAACAATAACAGGGGTCGACTCAAAACCTTAAAAACGAATTCCCACAGTATTTTCATTCTACTTCTGACTGGTCTTCTCTCTTGTTATTGTTGCCAATTATGTTATGTTATAAATGAAAATTAATTTTATATATGTATGTGTAACAATTAAATATTTATAATAATAAATCACCATCATCATCATCATATTTTCTTCATATTTAATTAAATATGAAGCATTTTTGGCTAAACAAATAGCAGTGAAATAGATTGCGACACTTAAGAGGAAAGGGCGTGCACATGTATGTGTTTATGACTTCTCAATGTGTAGGCAGTGTGTTACAAGGTCACTTCCTGTTTCTCCTAGCACAAATACATGGTCACAGTAAAACATTCCAACAGTCTGCACAGAACTGCACACACAGATTACTCTTCTTCATTTAAAGTGACTGTACTACAGGGACAGTCCCACTGACTGCAGTAACCTGGGGTTAACGTTTTGCAACAACATACTGTCAAAAATTACAGAGCAAGTAAAAGCCTATTTATTATTACTATAGTCAGCAAAGAGACACACACAGAGCGTTCTACTTTGTGCAAGTCAGACAAGTACGAGCAGACATCCAGAAAAAGAGAGACACTCTACTCCCATATTTGGTTACCAATGGTAAGACGATGGATCTGTTCTTCCCATGAAACAAAGAGGAGGTACTTTTGCCTCAATCTATCTAGTGTACAGACACCAGTGCCAAACACTGCAGATTTGGCCTTATTAGGAATGACAGCGAGTACAAACACACAATGCCGTTACTTAGCATCCAAAAAAACACTTCAGTCAGAGACAAGCTACTTTTTCACAATCCAGCATGAGAAATGCACAAACAGCAGAGACAAATCCAGCAAAACTCCAGCGGTTCTGAAGCAGAAGATACATGTGACATGAATTATATCAACACAAACTCACATTTCTTTGTTCAAAACACAGGCATGTGCGCTGTAGAGACTGGGCGGGTGGGTGAACTGCAGCAGACTCAACCGTTACTCTACACATACACACCTCAGACCTGTGAACACTTGAAGATAAGCAAACAGTGCTTCTTTCAGTATACCGGTGCCGTTCATTTAGACCACAGATGTGTGTGCTGTGAAAGAGACAACATGAAGGACAGTGTGTGATTTGTCTTGGCATATTTACTCAATTTTTCTATATTTATCCTTTTGACACCTCTGTAATTTATAACTTCACTCTAATTAAAGTCTGTGGAAAAATGGCCCATTTGACATACAAATGAACTTTCCGTGTTGATCTATCACATTTAACTCGTATTTGGAATTTCATATTGAATTGTGTTTTAGGGTTAAAGGAAATGCCCATAATAATGTCCTGGCAGAAAATTACCAGCACCTTTTTATTTTTTTCCCAAATTCTTGGAACCCTTTGTATCTCAAACCAGTGACATCATAGTCGACTAAGTTTCAGATATAAGCTCCTTAAAGTGACCTCACTGGTCATTTATTTGACAGTTTCACATTTACAAGTCTTGAACGGTCTCGCTGACACAGAGGCAGGTTAAGCCACGAGGCAGCTGGCTCTTTAGACTGCAGTTTCATTCTCAGTCGTTCTGTGTAACACTATCTTCAGAGAGAGTATGTGTGTGGGAGAGACAGAGAGCTTCTCAATTCTGTCTTTCTCAATTCTGCCTTGTCTGCTTTCCCCAAGGCTGTGTTGTGTGTCAAGGCCTTGAAAATGCAGCCCTGAGGTCTGGGTGTGTATCTAGATGTAAATATAATGTGTGTGTGTGTTTGTGTGTGTGTGTGTGAGAGAGAACATTCCTTCAGCTGCCTGGAGCTTCTTTGATTGTTATTGTTCCAAAGCCCCGCCCACATAAAACAGACACCAATCAATCACAGCTTTACCAGTTCTCTGTCTTCAGGCGTCACATACTCTTGGAAATGTTCTGTTGATAAGATAAAATTAATTAATTCAATCTTTTTGAGTTCTGTGAAAAACAAAAGTGAAAAAAAAAATCGTAAGTGAGGTATCATTCATGTCAATAGCACAGTCAAAAACTGGTATTGATATTTCAAAATACCTATAATACATAAAATATCTACCTTTAACTTTTTAAGTAAGTATCATTTTTAGTTGTGTTGTGTCCATACTGAAACTCATTCAGTAACAGCAGAGTTCAGATTTGTCAGATTCAAACCAGTAACTCATCTTTTTGAACTATTCATTAAAAGATCTGGCTTAGAAGAGTCCTTCATTCAGGAATAAGACTATACTGGTCGTGCTGCATGTTTTTGATTCACTAAAAAGAACCAGCTAATAAAAGTATTTTAATTGCATCTCTTTCAATACAGACTGCAAGCACCGCTAATACAAGCACAAAGATGTGAAAAACCTTTATGCCTCTTACAGCTTGAGCTTTAACTCGGTGTCTTTGCTTTAAGGTTGCTTTTAAACGGGAATTCTTAAATGGCTGTTCTCAGTTATCCACTACCTGCTGATTTAAGTAACTGTCAAGACAAACATGCACACAGAGTGGCCATTAACCCCTCCACAGCAGGACGGCCATTTCCTTAATTAAACTGCCTCACCCTGCCAACCCCCCTCCATCACACACACATTGCTAAGTGATGGGCGCTTATTCACCACAGACGGTGACCGACAGACACAGACTAGGGAAACTCCACCTCCAAAAGAGACTCAGCCTTCATTGCATTGAAGGTACAGTATCAGTTTTAAGAATACTAGGCTGTTGTTGTTTTTTTTAATACTGTAAGCAAGACATTGATTTCCCCTTAAGCACAAAAACTGTGGCATAACAATGGCAGGCAGGGGAGTGTTTGGGAAATGATTTTGTTCTAAACCCAAACCCTGTGTATTAAGGTTCACCATGTTACTCATTGAGCATCATTTGTGCTATGAACATTATGAAAAATTAAATCGATATGATAGCATGATTCACACCGATCGAGCGGTCAGGGATCGGAATTGGCCGATTTTCCTCATGATCGGATCCGGGCACAATGAATAACACTGGATGTGTTATTTTACATTTGATTACTTTAATTTCTGTATTATTTCTTACCTGAATAAAAACTTACTTAACCTGAAAAACTTTGTTTCATAGCTCTTTTTATTCTATTGCTTTTATTTGTGCTGTTGTTTGCAATTTTTGTATTTGTTTTTATTTTATTACTGACTTTTTACTTTTTTTTTAATGAAAATAAAACTTTACGTTGAAGAAAAGTAGATTTTTGTTTATATATGCTGTCAATTATAGCTCTTAGAAATAAAATCGGAATCGACAAAAATCGGTATCGGCAGATCACACTAACAAAAAATTGCAATTGGTGCATCTCTATCAAAAACTTTAAAACAATGCTCTGTTTTAAAACACAACAAAAAAAATGTTCACAGGCAAGCACCACTTACATCTATTTATCTATATAGCCTCATTCTTCCAGCTTTTAAACCTAATTTAAAATAAAAAACCTTAACCTCAAAACCTTTCTTAATTGTCTTGAAAATTATTAATTATTATTAATTTTTTAGTTATATTTATCTAGTTATTTTTTCAATCTTGTTTAAGACTACAGATATTACAAACTTTATCCTTAAACTAGATCGTAATCCAATTTGCTCCTCCTCACAGTAAACTGTGGCTATTACAGCAAACACAAAGTCTCTTTTGGTCTCTCTTAGAACTTTTTAACAAGTCTCGCTTTGGACCCTTCAGATTATAATGACCATTTGGTTTTCAAAGCCCTGCCTCAATCCCAGCTCATTGTTAAAGTGTCACAACAGAGGGGAGGACAGGAAGTGAGTCAAAGGGCCAGTCTGGAGCACAGCATTCATATCAGAATCAAACAATCAACACATTCTGACTCCATCTCTCACTCACCTTCACCCCCCACACTGACTTTTATCAGTCATATTCACGATAGCAGGTTACATGCCACCCTACTTATACAGACACTTAGCATAATAGCAGACCCTGAACACTTACAATAAAGTTGCGATGAAACACTGATATTTTCTTCTGTATTATGAATACATCCGAGTGCAACATTGAAATGTACAGTGGGGTCTTGCTTCTATGCATCAGTTGTTAACTAGACACACTACAATGTTTCACTACAAAGTTAGGGCAGATGAATGGTTTTATCAGACTAAATGATTAAAGAAGTTGTGCATGTGTCATCAGGGAGAAGTGTGTAATTTTAACTGGAATATCTGGAGGTACAAAAAAAAAACCTATGGAATATTTCACAATAAGATGTAATGCATTTAGAAAATAGACTTTAACAACTTTAACATTCAGCACTTGATGGATCTGCATTTTTTGCTAGATAAACAACAGAAAGATTTTATGTATATTATGACTTGTATGATCATAATTATGGAACATGTCATTTTCAACATAATTTTTGTCTGTCCATGCCTCACTCATCATAATGAATGAACGACTAAAATCATTTCAATGAATCCTCTTCAATCTGCATCACAGAGTCATTAAAGTTGTATGATTTGAACACACTCTTTATCCTGTTGCCCTTACATGTTCAGATCCAACCTCTTTCTTATCTTTTGTGGTAAAAGACTATGCTGTTAATAACAGAGCATTACACAGACACAAACGTGCACACACATGCACAACATCACACACAAGAACACAAGTGGCAGACTGTGGCTCCTCCTCTGGCTCTTTCTATATGACAGTAAACAACTTTGTTTCAGTCAGGGATAGGAGCTTCATCTCTAGTGGATAGAGAAAAAAATAGCCGCACCTATTTGCAGTTAAAATCCACTCTGTCCAAAAAAGAGATTGAGATGTTTCAGAGAACAGAACTGCAAAACAAGTATTTCTCCATCCTAAAAGACAACAGAAAACAAAACCATCTATTCATGCTAAAAAAAAAAAATTACCATTATTTTCTAGTCATTTGTGATAAGAATTTTCAAAAATCTTTGCGTAGAGTTGGTCATTTCAAAGGTCCGTACAGCTTACAATAGCAAAAGAACCAAAATCCACAAAGACCCTAACCAAGCAAATAAATACAGTAAAAAAAAAAGGGAAAAATGGCTAATTATTACTGTGTTTGTGCCACAAAGTTACATGTTATGTACGGAAGGCACATACTCTATTTCTCCCGCTCTCTCCCTTAAAAGCACACACACATCCTGTACAGTACTGACACACATTGAACAACTTCCACAGTAACATGTTGTCAGCGCTGCTCTGACAATTTTATCAGTAAAATAGCTCAATAACTTCAAAGCTACAAGACATTTCTCACAAGAGAGGAAATAACGGCGCTGTTCTTGAAACAGATGAACATACAGTTTGTTTTTATATTAATACGACAAGGCGGTGCGTGGGGTGCCGGGGGTGGGGGGTGCGGACTTGTCTGATTCGAAGCTATTCTGTCGAAAATATCTCCGCAGACTCCACCCGCTTAGTCTCGTCGGGGTCTCGGGTCAGGGTAACGGGGCATGTATCCGCTATATCGCGTTCGCCTCCAGTTGGCGGTGAGAGTCTACATGAATGTTTGGTGGGAGGACAATGGAGAAGTTGGATGAAATGCATAAGAAATTAAGTGTTTTAAGGACAAAAGCCTGATGAATGTCTTTTAAAATACAACATCTGAACAATATTTGAGGTGTGGTAACCATAGTATAAGCAGAATAAGTGCCGTGTGACGGTGCCAGTCGCAGGTTAATGGGTGTAGGGGGTTGTGCGTAAAAGATAAAGGGGTAACGCACCGCGCCGGTGCCGGTGGTATCAGCCACTGGCCGCTTCATACTCGTTATTCCTGGTTCATGGCAAGGCGTTTCGAGATCTATAAGGAATAATCATCCTACCCGGGGCGGAAAGTTTGACTGCAAGATTTTTTAATGTTTCTAAAGAATGATCTTCTGCTCACCAAGACTTTATTTATTTGATCCAAAGTACAGCAAGAACAAAAATTTTGAAATTTTTACTATTTAAAATAACTGCTTGCTATTTTAATACATTTTAAAAAAGGTAAGTTAGTCATGTGACAAAGTAATTAGTGTCAGTTCTCTCGCGGTGGGGGATGTGGGGTGAACCCCCCCTGTCCTGGCGTGGCGCAGGATCGAGGTGTGGCCACTAAAAGAGGATGATGCACATGTGAAAGGTGGGGCGTCTGTTCCGCAAGTCATGTTAATATGCGGGATTGGCTGATTATCATATGTAAAACAGTTGAGTAAATTTTTTTCAGGATTCTTTGATAAACAAAGATCCAATCACATTGGTCTGAAATAACAAGGTTGTGGTTGCCCGATATAAGGCGTCTTCCAAGTATCAGAAGTAGTGCGCTCTTTGGGTGTAAATGTGTTTATATGTTAGTGAGATTTGTATTACTTTCAGGTAGATAGGTGCACACTGGGGATTTGGAAGATGTGAAAATATTTCCAAATAACAACCTAGAGCTTGTGGGGGTTAGAGCCGCAAGAATTGACGTCTTTTAGTTGTGAAGGCGTTGGGGGGGTTACAAGAATCATCTGCCGAGTACTATCGAGTTGCAGATAAGACGTTGCTTACGTGGAACTCGGTTCATTCCTCAAAGACTGAAAAAAAAGCTCCTCTGTGTTCAACAGCATCATCATAAAGGTGTGGTTTGGGAGCAGCAATCAGAATATGAGAAGGGTTCTGAATCCAGGTATATAACTGGTCAATAGATATGAGATAAACAAAACAGGAAGCGCGTGCTTGAAATAAAAACACGCACATGAGAGATAGGGTCAACAAAAAACATTCATGGGTGAAATTGGAGTAAAGATTCTAAAATTGTGGTAGACCAAAAAAAACTTGTTGCTGGTATTGAGCAATAATGCACGGTGACAGAAAACTGCCTTGAAAAACAGGAAAATCTATACTTACGGGCAAAACGTGGGACTGGGGTAGCCGATTTTAAAGTAAAAAGATTAATAGAGGTAAGTAAGTCTAAATGATTGACTGAGTGGCACAAAAAGAAGCTGTGTTAGAAGGTAAATCCAGAAAGGTGACTGAGGGGGTACCCAGGGTGGTCACGAAAGTATATAGAAGGGGGTAGAAGGAGGGTCATGGTTGGCAAAGGAGGTTTCATAAGTTTGTAGTACAGACATCTGTTTTGTCCGTTGCCGTGGTGGGCCCATGGGTAGGAGCTTTTTAAGGTTCATATCGATAGCGAGAGAATAGTATGTGGTTCGACCAATTTAAAGACAACAAATAATACAGTGTATAATTTGGCACATATCGGACCAGCCCTACGTGAAAGATTTTGCATAATGCGCTCAAAAAAATATATAGAAATAGCCAACACAGGGAAGCAAACGAAAGGAGAAAGGGCGTGGTTTCAGTAACCAAGACAGTTATGTTGAAGCCCGGGCGGATGTCATGGAGCCCTGTTGTGTATGTCTAGGCAAAGCAAAGCACTTTATTTGGCTTCCGGAAAGTAGATGCAGGACAAGGATCGGAAGAATCACGGGGGGTGGGGTGTGGCGAACGGGCTGAACAGCAGGAGCATTTTATGCATCTGGCGCTAATCTGATCAGCTACGGGTGTTGGTTAATGGTTTTAAGTATTGCGTATTGACCTGTTCAAGTCTAAGAGGTTTTTGCGCGTAACGTATATTTGAAATGGAGAGGCGAAGAGTGTGAGCGCAATACGATGGGCGTGCGAAAAGAGAGAGCGAGAGAGGAGAGCGAGAGGAGAGAGAGAAGAAGCGAGAGAGCGAGGAGGTCACGGTCACCGTGGAGGTGCACAACTCTGTCTTAACCGGCTTGTGTACTGGGGCAACCACATAAGCGCGACCGTCATCACTGTGGGTCTGTCACACACATGCTGAGTTCCCATTATCGCAGCTGACATAACTTATCCGAAGACTAAATGACTATTGTTACTGATCTCTTCCGTGTATTTTGGGAAAGATGAAGCTAGTGGAAAGGGCGAATGAGGGATAACTAGGGCTACTTTACAAAAAACGACATGCAATGGGCGTGTGCGGCCAATCACAATGCGCGCGAAACTGGTTCCTGTGCCAATCAAGAGCAGGGAGCGTGCGCTTGGTCGGAAGAGGGACCTATGCGTTGGTAGAAAACGAAAGACGTTTGTTTGAGAGAGGCAGGCATATCAGGACCTACAATCATGTACAGTATTTGAAAAATAGATGGGTGTTTTTTGAACATTAAAAAAAGCATGTAACAATGCATGAAAAATTAACCACCAACATCATCGCGCAAATATTGAGCATGAAAATGGTAAAAAAGGCATCAGAGTAACCCCCTTTAAAGGAATTTTACCTTTTCATGACAAAAAATAATAATCCCTGCTATTTCAACCTTACGTCAACAAATAACACGAGGCGACCATTCGGTAACAGAAAGCTGGTGAAAAGGCTGTCAAATCAAATATGCCCTAACATTTAAGTTTAGGCTACTAATAATTTTTGGTCTTTTTGTGAAGGCTGACCCAAGTTACCCATGTTTCTTATGCCACGCAACAGCTTGTAACAATGGCAGAGATAGGTTCCTAATATTCTATACCACGGAAATGGGATTCTAGTCTGTCAATAAGCGACAAACACAAAGTGTATATCACAACGGGCGGCAACCGTACACTAGCCTTGCGTAGCTTTAGTAATCACCGTTGCATGTACATGAAGCAACCCTAAATTTGCGTATTTATTTATTGATCGGTGGGGGAAGTTTGCTATTTTCAGAAAGAAATCCAAAGTATAAAGAATAAAAATGATATAGTAACGAGCCAAAGGGGTTCACCCAAATAAGAGTCAGGACAAAAGATAATGGTCAACGTGTGTTGCCCAATGAGGCGACCCCTCCGTTTAAGGCTAAACTAGTAGTGAACAGGGATTGTTATTATAAGTATTGTACCTTTAAAATAGAGTTCAAGAATTGATGGCTTTTCCGGAAACCTTTTAATAGCAAAAAATTACTGAGTGCCCTTTAAACCATCCGCAAAATACAACCATTTAATTAAATGGCGCGGGATCGGTTTTCCTGAGTAACTTGTTGGGCGGGTGAAAGGCACTTCACAACGCTTTTCGTGTCTAATGCCAAAATTTTGCTTTTCTCCCAACAGGGGGGGGGGGCGGGTCACGGGCCCACGCCGGGGCACAATGCATTTACAACTCCAAAATAAAATGGTGCAAGTCTTTTAGGGGGGGGTCTGGCGCTTAAACAGTTGACCAAAGTTCCCCCAGTTGATGGTTGCTATTGAGGCACAAGAATATGAAGACCCTTTTTGCGTGATTGAGCAATCACTTCGTCATCGGTGGTCCTAATGATGCTCACGCAACTTCCCAACAGGATCATGACCTCACGAAAAAAAAGGGCTACATCATTTCGACTTCCAGGGAGTCATATTTACACAAGCGACTACCAAATAACAAATAAATTTGTCAACGACCCAACAACAACGGCCCCCTCGACCCGCCAGGACGTCGCTCGGTGCAAGCCTATAATAGGGGGGCAGTAGATGGCTTAAACTAGCAATGGGACACACACGACGCACAAGAAGTCCAAGATACAGACGTCGCGAGAAAGACAGCCTGAAGGCACAACTTTCGCATATGCCTGTAAATCGAGTTTGCGGTCCGGTGATCCACCGTCTTTATCCTTTGAATGTGAAATGGGATGGACTCCACCCGAGATTCCCTCATCCAGATCAAACCCATAAACTCGGCATTGACTCTTAGATATACGCATTCGGACAAACGGTTTCCTGGGCAATCAAAAATCAACAAAAAGGAGTCTTAACCTTAAAAAGTGATATTTTGACGTTCCTTACCTTAACCCGTGTCAACGGCGATTTAGCAAACTATCAGGCGCTCTTTTAAAACCACATTTGCTGTGGAAATAAACCTCCGGCAGCGTTTGGACCCGCAGTCCAGTTGCTCGTCCGTGTCTGGAGTCTTTGTTTTGCGACTTTGAATCAACAGCTGGTTGTAAAGTACTAAAAACACGCGATTCCCTTGCTTACAACCAACAACGGGGCATATAAATGGCTAAATGTGGGAAGGGAGTCCACCTCGCCCTTCCACGTCTCGGCGTGTCCTCGGTCCGGATGGTTAAAGCGTTTGTATCTGTGGTCGGTGGACTGTGAATGAGACGGGTTTGCACTTCTTTGCAGTGGCAAGCCTCTCCCCATCCTCCGCCCACAGGAAATAATGCTAACACCCCATCCACACTGCGAACAAACTAGTGCTTAGGATCTTCTTCTTCTTTACATTTTATTGGCGGTTGGCAAACACTGAAGTGTAGGAACAAGGGGCTTAATAAAAGGTGGTGTACAGGATTGCTGAATTAACACATGTGACTCCTCAAGTGATTTATTCTTAAGAAAAAAATTTGAATCAATGTTCTATAACAAACGTTCAAAAGCGGAGACTTTCTATAGGCAATGACAGTGGCTGTTTTGTATATTATGAACGAGTCATTGAATCAGTCCCCGGGCAAATGACATTTACCTTTAACTTACTTGCGGATGAAACTTACGTTCCAAGCGACGTAGCAATAGAGAAAAAGGAGAAAACTAAAAGCTAAACGCTATAAAACTAATATATATATTTATATGGTGCACACACATTTAAAAAAATAAATTACACACTAAAATGACAATGCAGACAACTTTCAGAGACAATCCTAAAACATGATAAAATGAAACACAAAAAAATAAAGCTAAAAACTTCAAAATTTGTAAAAGACAAACGTAATGGATTTAAGAATGATTCTAAATAACACTAGCCAAACACCAAAACAACAAAGCTACATATGTGTAATGTACGCCCACACATATACAATAGACTGTCAGTATATCAAAATACGTGTGCATAATCCATAATTCTATTCGTGCATTTGGGGAGGAATGGTGGAAAGGGACTGGGAGGAAAACGGCGGATGTGGCAAAACAAGTACAAACATAAAAGCATGGGGGGGGGGGGTTCTCAACACATCACCATCAGTCGCATGCGAGTACTTGTCCAAAATGTACATCCGAAAGACCATGTATGAGGCATGCGTACACACAGGCAAAAACAATATCAAATAGAATGACAACACAGGAGAGGGTGCATAAAATATCGACCCCCCGCGCGGAGTTCGGGGGGGAAATCATAAATAATTAAACATGTGATTTAAAGTAGGCAAATAAATAAAATAAATTGGTGTGCAAATGGAAAATGTTTAAGGAAATGCTAAACTCCTCCTAACTATTTTCCTTTGATCACTCATTTATTTCTGAATGTAGTTCCTCTTTCCCCCTCTGCGCAATATGCTAATGAGAGGGTGTCAAGATTGTTTGCACATGACTCCCGGAGACTCGCGAATGCAGCTGGAGGGCAGGAAGGTGAGTTTTCTCTCCACAGGAAGCCTACTAAACTCAAATGCCAGTGTTTTGCGTTGGTTCATGGATGCTTAAATTGGGCCAAACCAATTCGTGTATGAAAATGTGTTGTTCATAAGTGGGGAAAAGTCAAGAAATTGATTGAAAAACGCAGAAAAAAGTGGCTTGTAAACCTGTGTCTGCGGTCGGGAGGAGCGAAGCTCGTGTTATAATAATGCTTGTGCGTGTAAATGGTTATTATAGGATATAATAATATATTAAGCTATTAATAAAGAAATATATAGATTGGGCTGCCACCTCTCACGCATTGTGACAGTCAGAATTTACTCAGTCCTAAATGCCACACGTAGACACGATTTAAATAAGATATTATTTGCAGTTCAGAAAGCTTCAGTGATTATAAAGGAACATCGTGAGATTGTGATCGATTGAAGTGAGTGACAGCTTTTTAGTGATTATATGGAACCGCTATTTGCTTGCTTTCTAGGCTATAATCAGTTCAGAATTTGAATAAAAGTTGTTTTTTTACGTGCTGCTAACAGGACCAACAGCCACATAGAATAGAAGAACGGATGAGATACAGGAAAGTCGGTAATGTAGGCTACGGTTTTAGGCATGATTCATATATATATATATAGATATAGATATTTTTACTATATATAGTAGCGCTTTCCATTGCATTGCTGCACACCCATGCCCTTACAATCGTATGAGGGGATCTCTCTTCAACCACCACGCTATTACAAGAGGAAGGTATTGATAATCACAACATGTTGGATGTGATCCTTATGTTATAAAGGTTTTTAAACTAAATTCAAATTCTTGCCTGCCATTAAGGCGATGGATATAGACTAATTAAGCAACTAACCCTGATTGTAAACAAGCTATTTCGAAAAGTGAATCCCGTATTTATATGAGGAATGCACGATATATGTCACTCCTGAAACTTTGCTACATGTACAGGGTACGTAGCCGCTGGTCCTGTTAGAAGCACGTAAAACAAAACTTTTATTCAAATTCTGAATGGATTATAGGCACTATTTAGTCTAACGCTAATCACTAAAGGCTGTCCATCACTTCAATTTATCGCAATCTTCCTATTCCGTGAATGCAAACAATATCTTATTTTCATCGTGTCTATGGTGTGAGCTTCTAAAGCTTCTTGTGGTTTCTTGGTTTGTCCGATTTGAGCATCCATAAAACAACGCAAAACACTGGCATTTTGAGTTTCTGCTAGTGACTTCTATGGAGAAAAATCACTTCCTGCCCTCCAGCTGCATTTCGCGCGTCATCAGAATCACGTGATTGCAAACAACCTATTATGCAAGAGTAGGCGGATCGTGTGTGACGGATTAACTTCATCAGTCAAGGTGACTGATTATCTTACACTTTTTCATAGTGTTAGTTTTGTAGTTATAATCATGAGAGAGCTAAATCATAAAAGATTTTAAGTGGCCAATGTAAAATATTAATGCTTACATAGCTCTTATTTGCAATACTGAACCGTTATTTGCTTGATAAACATACTTTTGTCACCTGTATTTTCTGTTCTGATAACTAATGGGAAAAAACTGTGTTTCTCGATTAAACCACTTCATACCAGTCATCTCACGATGACCATGGGATACTGATATTACAGTTGTCTCTGGCTGGAGACTCAATCGGGTTACAAAAAAGGACGTCAGGAAACGACACTGGCCATTTCTTTGGGTCGTTTTTAAAGTCACAGATACTGTACGGACAATACCGCTCAGTTTTTTTATGTATCTTGCTCTGTTGAACGGAAAAGGTGACTTTACGTAGGCCATACTGGATTTACACCATGCATCTCCTGTCAGCGGGAAAGTCACACCCCCAGTTATCACAAGACCCGACCAAGTCCATGGTTGATACCCTCTCATTAGCATGTTGCGCAGAGGAAAAATAAATGTGGAACTACATTCAGAAATAAATGAGTGATCAAATGAAAATAAATAGGATGAGTTTAGCATTTTTTAAACATTTTCCATTTGCCCACCAATTAATTTTTTTTATTTGCCTACTTTCATCACGTTTAGTTATTTATTTATGTATTTAAACAAGAATTTGTGTATTTATACAGACATTTATTTATTTATTTGCATATTTATTTATTTATTTGTGTATTTATTTTTTTATTGTTTTTGCGGGTTTCGTCCTCCAACAACTGTAACTAAAACTAAATAGTATACTAATTACAAATCAACTCATTAGTTTATCAGTATCCCTAAAAAAAAAACACTGAGTCCCAAACACACATGCTAACATAACACCAACCTACTGACACATTACGAACATGGTTTATAAAAAACTGAAACAGAATTGAACAAATAGTAGGCAAAGAGGAGAAATAAAAAGCGATACTTACATTTATTCATTTAGCAGACGCTTTTATCCAAAGCGACTTACAACGAGGCCACAATCAAGCATTCCATCAAAAAGGCAAATAAACCCGGACGTTCTTGTAATCAACTTTCCATATTGTTCAGATTAGTACAAACTAGACAGGGAGGGATTAAGGAAAGAGAAGCAAAGTTTTTTTAAATAGGCTATTAGGATGCAGTCAAGTGTTGACGAAAGAGATGAGTTTTCAGGTGTCGCTAGAAAATTGTCAGGGATTTAGCATTCCGGATGGAGGACGGAAGATCATTCCACCAAGCCAGGAAAAATATTCTGGAAAGTGGTTTTGTGCCTGATGGTACCATGAGGCGTCGCTCACTTGTAGAGCTCAGGCTTCTGGAGGGGATGTAGATTCGTGAGTGGAAGTGGAAATAGGAGGGTGCTCAGCCCATGGCTGTTCTATATGCAAGCATCAATCTCTTGACCTTGATGTGAACCACAACCGGTAGCCAGTGCAGGCAGATAAAGAGAGGTGTGACATGTGCCCTTTTGGGTTCGCTGAGACCAGTCTTGCTGCTGCATTCTGAATCATTTGTGACCAGTGCTGGCAAAATTAATCACAATGAGCAATTTTTCAAAAATGAGTTATTTTCATTTTCACATTCTCCATTAACAAAATGATATATGATTTGTTGGAATCGGACAAAAAATGACTGAGCTACACCTGTTTGTAGTCGATAGAGTCAGCAAAGTAAATTTTGAAAAAAATCGAGTTAATGATAATTACTATATTAATAATCACAATATAGCCATTTTTATTTTAGCTTTATTATTATAAATAAGAACAGATGCAAAAAAAACAAAAAAAGCATGACAGATCAGCTCAAGAAACGAGCGGAGAAATGGTACTCCTCTCAGAAAATGTACAAATAAAGGTAATTAAACATCTAAAAATTATTATTTGGAGCATTGGGATCGCTAGACGAGGGCTTAATGAACCCATTTTTGTGAAAACCTCAAAAGTTTTCACTTTTTTTGCCTGTAGCTCAAAATTAGCCTGTGCGCATTCCGACTAATTTTGCCAGCACGGGTCACATTTGTAGAGGTTTGATTGCACATGATGGAAGTCCAGCCAGAACAGCATTGCAGTAGTCCAGCCTAGAAATGACAAGGGCCTGGACAAGAAGTTGTGCAGCATGCTCCATTAGGAAGGGCCTCATCTTTCTGATGTTGTGCAATGCAAACCTGCATGATTGAGCAGTTTTTGCAATGTGGTCTTTGAAAGTCAGCTGGTCATCAAAGATTCCACCAAGATTTCTGACCGAACTTGATGGGGTAATTGTTGATGAACCTAGCTGGATGGTGAAATCATGCTGTAGAGTTGGAGTGGCAGAGAAGACGAGAAGCTCAGTCTTTGCCAGGTTGAGCTGTAGGCTATTGCTTGATTTAGATTCAGCTAGGCTCAAGGTTTCACAGACAGAGAGCTCTTTTTGTTTACTTTTATGAAAAAATCCAGTTCAGCATGGTTTTACTGCGGTCGAGGATTCAGAGCAAGCGAGTCTGGACAGTTTCCGGTGTGTCCCATTTAAGACCGAATGTGATTAGACATCATTACACACCTCGACTATAGTCTAAACAGTGATAAGAACTCATACTCTTGAGGAAACGTCAAGATTATTGCAGTCAAGTTGACTTTCCTAGCCAAGATGAGCAACTAGTTGAATTCTTATTCATGACTGAGCCAGTTGCATTGAGCTGAACAATGAGAAAACCGGGGAAAACAGTTAATGCAACAAAGGCCAGATACCCTAAAATAACCCTGAAACTGTCATGATAAGGGATAACCGCTGTGGGAAACAACACCTGCTTTGCAAGCAAACAGAGCCTGAAGGTGTGAAAATATGTACTTTAATGCATTTCCTGTTTAGGGAAACTACATTACTGTTCTGTGTGTGAAATTCAAATATGATTAGAAAATGCTCTCTCTCTCTCACTCAAAATAAGTGAACTGGATTTATACAACAGTAAACAAATAATTAGCTACTAGCTTTATCTACAATCAAGACATTGTAGATGATATACGACCATATCGATTAAGCAGGAAAAACTATAAATATAAGCTGAATAAGATATTTTAAAATCATATTTGAACAATTTTTGGCTTCCAGAAAGTTTTGGGAAAAGAAGGGTTGCAGAGGAGAGGAGATGACAATCTGTCTATGGATGGCGTTTTGACTGTTTGTGGAAAGAAATATGTCAGCCATATGAGTCAGTGTTTACAGACGGACCATGATGAAGGTTAACTGGATTGAGATCATCCCAGCGCTCACCCAGTGTAGCTGATCATAGCTGACTGTTTACCAATTCTTTAAGCACATATACATTCAGAAAGAGCTTAGAATGCATCACATAAGCGACAGGGGAAATTCATATCCTCCCAGCACGAGTGCTGCCTGTGTGGTTACTGGTTTATCTGTAGCAACATCTTTGAGGAAGCGGCACAGCGGTGACATTCTCACCGATGAACTAATGCAAACACACACAGTACGAAACTCAGTGGTCGATAGGAGCGGTTTGGATGTGAAACCGCACCACGCTCGCTCTCGTTTAGTCAACAGTGTTACCTTGACGACACCACAACGAACTTCACCATTGCAGCTCAAAACAATACGGGTTCTGCCTAACTTCCCTATTAGCGATACAATTAACTTGAAGATTTTAACCAAAGGGCATGAGTTAATTCATTAGTTTAATTGTACACAACTTTATTTTGATTTAACTCGGATGTGGGAAAGCAACGTTCAGCTTCGGGAACGGAGAGATAAAACAGCAGTCGCGATGACCTTATAGAGCAGCACCATCTAGTGGCAGAGAAACGGACACTGCATGACAGCGAGTCTGAAAGAGCACGGGAAAGAAACCGAAGGCCTCATTAACTCAGTGTACCATCAATGATTTTGAAACTGTTCTTTCAAGGTCGCTTTAAGCTCTTATTCATATTCATTAAGTGAAATTAGAAAACAAATAAAGATGCAATTAAATAAACTCTATACACAAACAACACGTTCTTTCTCTATATAAAGGTAGTTATTTCAAACAAAATCTTTATAAAAACTTTATTAACTTCGCTCTTTGGAATGTTGTTGTTGTTGTTGAGAAATTCATAAATCCAATTGGTCAGATGCTGAGAGACACAAGTCTTCAGTCTTCTTTTTTTTTTCTGTTCATCACAGAACTGTGAATACAAAACAGCCACCAGACAGATCGGACTTCATAACATCAAGTGAAATTGAGTTTTTTTTTGTGATGAAAAGCCAGTTCAGTGTCACTTCAGTTCCTCAGAACACAAAAACAACTATTACAATTAAGAAAAATACCATTTCATTTTAAATAACATTAAAAAAGTGAGCTGTTACACTGACAGTTGGACTTCTCTTACCATTTAAAGTAGTTAACACTTTTATTACTATCTAAATCTTTCATTAAATATAATTCTCAGTGCAAAATGACACGTTGGTTCATTTGAGTGGGAGAAAAGTTTCTGGTGTCTCCTTCAAGCTGCTGAAAACAAACTGCTTTCCTGCTGTGTGTGAAATAGACCCAGATGCCTTTGTCAGCACTTGTCGCCTCGTCTTTCTTAAGTTGTCCTGTCAATGCTTAAGAGCATGGATCAGTTTGTGCCTGTTACATCCTTCAAATATAATGAATTTCCTTGGGGAGATGCTCCAACATTAGCGCTCACAGATGCTTCATTTGCTCTGTCTCCGCTTCCATTCCCAGACGTTCCCAGAGTGAGCTTCTCCCCAGCGTCTCCTGATCAGGAGGGGTCCAGTCTAGAAGACACTATGTTCACAGATGGTCTGCAGACACTATGATGCCATTCTGAAACATGATGTCACTCGATACCATGGCAACACAAGTTTACAGACATGTCACATGGGCAGCTGAAAGAAGATTTCCACATTAATATTCCTTTGTTTAAAAAAACACTGACTCAAGGAATGTCATATGAACTGCTGTTTTACAATATATATAGTGTGAAGATGAACCTAATAAAAGCGATACCGAATCTAGATACTTAACATTGACATAGACGTCGTGCGTATGTTCTGTTGAGATATATTAGATGCAATACTGACCTCTGACCTGTATTGGCCTGTATCTGTGAACAGTTTGTTCTCAAGAGCAAATGACTGTCTGTGTAAGGAGGAACCTATTTGTAAAAAGGCAACAAACAAACGTTTAAAGGCACCATCGGAATGAAGAGTGAGTTACCAACTGAACAAACACGTCTCCAAGCATAAATGAGCACAATAACATTGAAAACCCAGCTGTGTACAGCTCTGCAAAGGGGGCTTGTAGAAAAAAAAATCCAACTTTGTGAGAGGATACATCATTTTGTCTTGGTCTCATCACCAGCAACAAATGTACAAACGAACAAACAAACAAGTAGACAATTATCGTCTGGCTGTACAATCTATACACGGCGCCTTCTAGAGGTCAGTCCCTCTTCCTTCACATCCTGAGCATAACCTCAGTCTCCGCCTTGAGAAATGTCAAACGTTCTAAGAACGTTCCTCCAACATTGTCCCGCAAATGTTTCCTGGGTTCATCCAGCATTCCTTATGCCTCTGTGTAAGATTTCTGTGCACCGAGTTTTTCTTTCTTAAGTTTGACTCCATCCACCAGCTCAAAGTTGTAGTTCTCCAGAGCGGAGAGGTTCCTGTTTGTTGTGTGAGCGCACGCGCAGTAGAACAGCACCCCGCACACGGCACCCAGCAGGACTCCCACAGCGCTCATCACGATGATGGTGATCAGGATGGGGTCTAAACTCTTCAGCATGGAGCCGCGTCCAAAACTCCACAAGGTGTTGTCAGCCCCCTCACAGTTCACTATTGAGAGAGACAAGAGACAGAAACAGAGAGATTTTGAAGACCTGCATAAACAAGCTCAATTACATTATATAAGAGAATATACACGGTCAGTTGGTCATTATGGCAAAAATAAATCTCAACAGGGTGATATAAGTTTGACTGTAATTATATAGTTTAGCAAAAAAAAAAAAAAAAAACTTGTTCAATGATCATTTTTGTCCTTTTTCCAGTAAAAATATCTAAGCATCCTTAAAACAAAATACATTTAATTGAGAAGGAATATAAATAAATAAATACATGTAGTATTGAATTAAATATTTTTCTTATTCCACTTGTATTTTTTCTTGTTTTAAATGTATATCTGTAAAACATATTTTTGTGACCTTTAATCATTTTATTGACATTTAGTGACAAAGTATTTAAGAACAACTTTGCCATTGGGCTTCACATCTTATACAATTTTGCTTGACAAGTAAATGTACACTGTAAAATTAGATTTTTCGAAGTTGCAAATAAAACCTATTATTGGAGTATGTTTTACAAGGAAATACTATTTAAAATTTTCTACTTAAAAATGTCCCGTTTAATTGTGTTACTTGCCACTTCTGTTTGTGAAATTTACTAGCATTTTCTGAGTAAAAATGTTTCTACACCAATTTTTTTCAGTGTATTTTAACAAATACTGATTAAGAAAATATATTTTTTAAGTATAGAGAGCCATGCAATAAATCATTAAATTGGGTCTTATTGTAATGCTTTCCCAATAAAAATGTGGGTCTTACCAATCTCATCAACTTCATCTTCATCACCTTCTGTATTATCTGGGTCTAAAACATAAACACACAATCAAACAAGGAGATGAAAATTCTTCAAAATATCTTCTTCCACAGAAGAAAGAAATGCACAGAGGTTTGGAACAACAGCTTTTGTTTTTGGATAGACCATCTCTTTAAGATCACTGAAAAGTGGGTGGTCACTGTTGTGCTTGATTATTGTGGTAGGACTATTATTATCATTCAGTTATTAATATAAGAGATGCAGGTGATGTGCAAAGTACCCCAGAGGCATATTAATGAAGGTTACTGACTGGTGAGAGAATCTGCCAATAAAAGTAGTGCTGGCCAAATAGAAAAGAGGAGGGGCTTAATTGAATGGGGTGTGGCTAAACATACCCTTGCACTCTTCAGGATCCACTTCATCCAGTATCTTTATATCATCCAGTGAGATGTAACCAGATTCTGCAGGATTCACTTGAGCCTCAATGATCACCTACCATGCACACACAGAAAAAGAGTTAGTATCATGTTGTAATCAGGATGTTCTGTCCATAAAGTGGGCATCAGTACCTGATAAGGAGTGTCGGCACTGGGAATCAGAACTCTTCCTTCCCTCCATCTGCTTTTCATCTGGCCATTCACAGAGCGGATCAGAACTTCATCATCCTCTCTCTCCTCCTCCACATCTAATGGCTCTATCTTCTGCTTGATGTTCAGAGTTCCTTTGTGTTTCTCAGTGAAATGGTACCAGAATGACATGCACAGGTTTGAATTTGGGGCCGTGACCGGCAAACTGGCCAGCCTTGCCACTCTTCCTTTTCTCGCCAGTTCTTCATCTGTCTCCGTTTCAGTTTTTCTCTCGATCTCTACCTGTGTGTTTGTGCAAGAACCTGCGTAAATGAAGTTTTGAGGCATCCCTGAAACAGAAAAATAGGAGCCATCAGGTTGTGAACGCATAAATGCATCTGTTTCTTAAATTACTTCCTCTTCCTGCAATCATTTTATTTCAATATTCTTTAACCTAAAATTAGTTCTGATGTATTAAAAGTGCATTTAGGAATTTATTAATCTAGATTTCCTTTTAGTGTAATGGACAAGTCAATTATTCGTACCTGTGTGGTCCAGATTAGGCAGTTTGTGATCAGCGTATTTGCTGTTGTTATTTATATGCCATTCGGCTCCTTCACCTCCATCTTGGCTCCATCCACAGTACGAGGGGTTATCAGCCCAGCCAAAGTCACAGGCAAACCAGATATATGCTAAACAGGAACACAAACAACACTACTTCAACTTCCATTCAACCCCACTAAAGATGTTCAATTAAGCTACAGTATGGTACTGAACACCCTCTATGCTTCTTGGACTGCCGGTAGCTTATTAGTCAAAGCTCTGGGCAGGTGTTCAAAAGGTTGTAGGTTTAAACCCCAAAGAGGAGTGAAGTGCATTGAGCAAGCCTGTATCCGCCAATAGTTACTGCAGCGAAATCTGCTAAATCACCAATAACCAGTGGCCAATTGCACAGCACTGTATCTAGATATCACATTCTCCCATGATTCCAGTAAATCTCATGATCTAGGTAGCTTTTAGGAACTGTGAACTTTTTACATCCAATGTGTTTCTGTGGTGTAATAAACAGCTAAGCATCCTTAAAACAAGACACATTTAACTGAGAAGCAAAATTCAGAGATTTCAGAAAATATGTCTTGAACTGAGAATTGAATTAAATATTTTTCTCATGAATATTTTTCTCATTAGCAATTTTTTTTCTTGTTCTAAGTATAAATCTGTAAAACAAAATCTATTGTTATAAGGTTATGCTTAAAAAAATAAAGTAAACCTCATGATCTTATAGAGAAAGGCAGTTTTTAGAAGCCATGATCTTTTCACAACTGACGTGTTTCTGTGGGGTCGATGTTTTAAGTGTTTTTTTTAAAGGAGGAATTTCCTTGTTATGCATGAATTTATGCTGTTTGGCAAGTTACAAAGTGTCATTAGACATCATGAAGGTGACAGTCAGAAGTAACAGACTATCTGCAGTTTGAATCTTTGAGTAAGGCTTTTACAAAGTTCAGCAGCAGGAGATTATATCATGTAATTATGCAGCATAACACTTGGTGGCAGTAGAGATTTTCTTTGTGCTCAATATGGAACACCCCAAAGAGAGAGATTGAGGATTATGTTCCTAATTTCTGTCAGGCTAATCAAGTATCCGTATGATCCCCGATCATATCATAATGTGATTTTGTAGGAATTATAATCAGCCACTAAAGAGAATACCCAACAAGTGTGGACCAGTTTTTTACGACACCAGCAACACTCCAAATTTTATTGCCATCAATTGTCTACTTTGTGTGTATGTAGTTTCTCACCAGGTACTGCTTCCAATTCCAGAAATGGCTCTGCAACTGCAGTTTCTATGGAAATCAAAATGCAGAAAGTGCTATTAAAGTCAAAGCTAAAGAGTTAATGAAATACAGACTAGTTAAATTCCATTCACATGTTCTGTATGTTTATGTATTTGGTTCATGTTGAGTCACTCTGTCATTCACTAAATGTAGGAACAACTGAAACCACATGCAAAAATAATGTGCTGTGGATGGGCTTATAATCATGTTAAGATGAAATCTTATATATAGACATTTAATCTTAAACATATTTCATCATATACAGTGAGAAGATGCATTACAGTTTGAGCTCCGAGGTTTCTCTGTATAACAACACAGATACGCATTTGTGTAGCTGGCTAAAGAGAGCTCTGTAATGTGGGTCTGTTTTAAAGGGGTTTATTGTGTTTGAAATGGTTTTAAGGATGGCACACTTGGCTTTGCTTGAGGATCTTGCTGCATGTCTCTCAGGTGAGAATGCATCTCTAGAGAGCGTCTTATGTTTGCAGAGAGTGACAAAAGGCTCAGAAAATTTATGTGGAAAGCCCTTATATGGAGATGATTTAGGTGTTTTTTTTATGCAAATGACAAACCTGGGACATATGGCTGTTCATTTAGAATTAACATTTAGAATGAACAAATCATGTGCATACGCACGTGCTGTGAATTAGCTGGACATTTATTGTGAGAAGCTCCCCTGTGCGTAGAAATACGAAACAATCCAAATTATTAGTGAACGAGGCTCATTGTCTTCATTCTGCAGTGTGTTTGAAATGATAAACGTGTATTTGTGTAATCTGATAGATCAAGTCTATGTTGTTGTTTGTGTGTAACCTATGGGTCATGGCATTTTGCTGTTTTGCTAAGCGTACGTAACCTGCTGGGTCGTAGTTGGTCTGTATTTCGCTTTGTGGGTGTTTGTATTTGTAACCTTTTGGGTCATAGTCCGTCTCTGTGTGGATGTTTGTGTATATGAGGTTTCGCTTTCCTTGTGGGGACTTAAATGTCTCACAGAGATAGTAAAACCTGAAATTACCAACATTATTGGGACCTCCCAACAGTCCCTATTATGAAAACATCATAATAAAGAGAGTAAATAATGTCTTAATTAAAATCTAAAAATACAATAAGGTTTCTCTAAGGAGCTGAGATAGTGTTATGGCTTAGCCAACATAATTAGCTCATAGATGTTAATGATATAACAACATGTGAATGTATGTGTGTGTATCTAACCTGTTATGTCATAGTCTGTCATTGCTTCACTATGGCAGTTGCCATCATCATCGCAACTCTCCACTGTCATTGGTATAGTGGTGGTTATTGGAATATTCCCTGGAGCGCTACTGACGGTAGCTACTGTAGTTTCCATGGTGGTGGTGAGGGGAAGAGGCGTTGTGGGCTCTGAAAAGAGATTAATAAAAGTTATTTAAGGTAAAGGAAGCTTTCACAAATTATACACCATTTAAACAATCTTGTTCATTTGGAATAGATAGCCTGAGGATGAGATTCCTCTGAGCTCTGTGATTGGTCACTCACCTTGCAGGTCACACCCTAAAACCTCCAGCCTTAACCCAGTGCCTTCAAGAGAGCCACGCTCAGGGTAGATACGCAGGAAACGCATCAGCACTGGATCAAAAGTACGTACTTCTGGTGTGTCATGGTTCTGATTACCCATAAACACCTGAATGGGTGAAAAATCGATTGTAGACATTTGTGTCTGTCTGCTTAAACAAATGAAAAAAAATGCATTTCATACACACCAAGAATAATAACTAAGATATCTATAATGTTTACTATTATTAAAAGTTGGGGTGGGGTTCCACCACTAGACGATATGTTTAAATATGCAATGCAGGTATGTTCTCCCGCTGCTTTTATAAGCTCGAGCTCTTTAAAGTCGGGTGGATTCTGACAGGCTCTCAATGTTTTTATTGTTCATAAGCTGGAAAAATTTGTTCTGAAAGTGATTCCAGTGATACAATTTTTCTGTGTCATTATTGTTATAGCTGTCTGGATTTCCCTCTTCTTGTCGAATTAGAACAAATATTAAAACTTTATTGTTATGGTTTTCATTATCATCCTTGGTGTGAGCGACCCTTAACCATAACAATAACTATATAAATTACAGTATTTTACTAATCATTCCAATTCTACAAGAATAGGGAAGTCCAGATCTCAGCAATAACATTAATGATAGAAAAACAATATCGTTGGAATCACTTTCAGAACAATTTTTTCCAGCTGATGAACGGTAAAAACATTGACAGTCAATCAGAATCCACTAGACTTTAAAGAGCTTGAGCATTTAAAGTGGGGTACAACATAAATGCAGTGAGTGGTTGTAATAAACAGAATGTTATCGTCCATTGACGTGGGTGTTAATATCGTTATAGTTATCATTCTCTGGCTTTTTTACACATGCAGTACCTTCACTTTGTTGCTGTTCTTCTCTAGTATGTGGCTCCAGTCCGTTCCATTCGTGCTATATGTAACTCTGAAGCGTTTGATGAAAATATTTACATCTCTGTATTTCCCTCCCTGCAGGATGAAACCCGTTACCATCCGCTGGGCCCCTAGATCCAGCTCCAGTGACTGGTTCTTCCCGAGATTCTGCGGGTGAGCGACCACCCAGCCCGTTCGGCCGGTTAGGAGCCGGGCCTGTTCTGGAAGCCAGCCCCTCTCTGCCGATGGCCACACTGTGATCTGAGAGTCCGAAATCTGACCCGAAACCATTCCAAGCATCCTGGAGCATGGAGCATCTGAGAGAAGAAGAGAGAATGTGAGCTATTCTAATGAAAGGCGCACCAATATTCTGAGCCACAGGAAACAGACATACAGGCTACTTCTACCTATCATAAATGGTGAGAATTTATTAAAATAAACACACACACATGCAGATGGGACCTCTTGATGTCAGTATTAGGTGTCAGTGAATAGAGAGGGGAGTCATTCTCTAATGATCACACACAGAGTGAGCGAATCTGGGGGAATTGAGAGTGACTGCAACACCTGCTGGGATTTCATAGTGACTTCATGGCTGAATCTCACCACAAAAACCATCTGCTGTAAGTGTGTGTGTGATGAGATACCTGATATTTTACATCCGTACACCTCGAAACGCATGCAGATGCCCTGTTCCCAGGTCTGAGGTCGTATCCGTAGATAACGGGTGAGGGTGGGTTTGGGCAGCCTGGCACGTACCTCATCTGTGGGATTTTGATTTCCATCAAACACCTGAGAAAAAGAGAGATGACACATGTAACACTTTTTCCTCTCCTGTTCCTTTCCAATGTTCAACTTCAACATTTTTATTGGCATGACTGTTTTATACACAATTGCCAAACCATCTACACAATTAAAACAAAGACAGAAAAATGTAAGTAATAGTAATAAAAAGTGATAATACATATAAATAATGAAAAACTAATAAACAAAATACAAAAAAATAAATTATATAAATGTTATCAAAAACAAAAAGATAAGATTTCCTATGTCACGCAAGTCTCTTTTTAAATAACTGTTTTCTATTTTAATATATCTTAAAGTGTAATTTGTAATATTTTTAACAGCCAGTCTTCAGTGTCACATGATTCTTCCGAATTCATTCTAATATGCTGATTTGATTTTCAAGAAATGTATTCTTCTTATTATTGATGTTGAAATCAGTTGTGCCATGTCATATTTTTGTGCAAACCATATTTATATTAATTCAGATTTATTTGAAATAAAATCTTGTCACATTATAATGTCTTTACTTCAATTTTAATCAATTTAATGCATTCTTGCCTAATTAAAAGTATTAAAAGATTGACACCAAAATTTTGAACATAAGTGTATATAAAATCAAAAACTCAAATCAAAGACATTCAAAATACACTATATTAATATTACAATAATAATCCCAAAAAAAGAAATACTCACCATCTGTTTGGTTTTGTCTTTCAGGGTAATCCAGTCCTCTCCATTTGAGCTCACACTGATCTTGTATGTTTTGACGTAGTAAGCTTTTTTTGTTTCCTTTGAAATGGCACCTTGTGTTCCTATGGCCGTCACATACCGCAGGAAACCCAAGTCCACCTGCGAGAGACAGACAGAGACTGTAAAAAAGGGCTGTTACTCTCTGGTGAGTGTTTTTGTGTGTTAATGTGTTGTTTTGGACTTTTGGCAGTTGTCATGTAACTGCTAGTTAATCACACTGCACTGATTCACTGTCAGATCGTTAGAATGATCCATGGTGTGTTCACTGCATAGCAGCAGTGCAGTGCAGTGTCTGGACAGGGGGGGCTAAAAGCTTAACATCATTTACCACAGTAAAACATGTTCCTGGATTAACGTCCTTGTTCCTCATGGAAGAACATTCCTAAAATCCCAACCGAGCAGCATTTTAGGTTTAAGACTGGGATTCTCTCTGCTTTTGGAGGGTATGTTTAGGGTTAAAGCTATAATAGATAGAAATGTTGTTCTAGTACGAACCAGTGAATTTTGACCCAGGAACATGTGCTACTTCGGAAAATCATGTTGAGTCAGATTCCACACACACACTAAGCAGAACACAGCACAAGCTATGAATATGGTTTAATTACAGCCAATAATTGCTGGAAGAAAAATATGAACCAATAATAAAAAATGAGCTTCCCACTGTGTTGAACACCTTGAACAAATTAACACAATATCAAATGTATACAGTTTAACCAGACTTGGCAGCCACTTGTTCATATTAACCACTTCATTACTTAATCTCATTTTATTTTATTACAAAAAGTTTAGGTCTGTTAATACTAGCCACTGTATGACTTAAGTGGTATTTCTAATCTTGTGTGTGAAACATAACCTTCGGCATTTATGTCTATATTGACACTCTGTCGTAATCTGAATCACTTACAACAATAACTGGCCAATGAAGCTGAAAAACACACCCTCAGAATTTTCAAAGCATCATCTATCATGGTCTTATATTGTGTTTCGGGTTCCGAGAATCTTCATTTCCTTCCCTCCTCAAGTATTACAAGAAGTCTGTTCAAAGGGTCTAGAGACCTCCAATAACCTTATAGTAACAATGACCACATCAAACTAAAACGTGGTCAAAGATCCATGTCAGAATGACAAATCATGTTGTCATGGAGCAATTCCTGCATTAAATCTAGCATGTCAGTTACTGTCTGTCTCTCGAGTGTGTGCGTGACTCTTCAGATAAAATAAACTCAACTGGCGCAACAGAAGTGTGCATAAATAGCCTATTGAAAGCGTTTGGCTCAATGCAAGCATTCCTGGCACAAAAGTTCACATCTCTCTCCCACTGGTTTCCACCCAAGTCTCAGTGAGCAGATGCACCAAAACCACACTGCTGCCATCCCTTTCTCTCGCTCTCTCTTTCTCTTTCTCTCTCTCTCTCTGAACAGGAAGGTATTACAAGGCTAATTGCTTTTCAATATTATGCCGTTTCAGAAGTGGCTGAGCTGCCAACTGGAGCCAGCCACCGCTAACAAGATCAACAAGTGTTAACAACCTTAAACGAGGGAACAATGGCAGGACAGAAGCAGAGCCCCTCAAATGCCAGGATCTAAAGACAAACATGGACACTTTTTGTAGAAAACAGGATATTGGTGGGTGTGAGAGAGAGAGAGAAATAGAGAATCTAAGCAGGAAAGAGAAGAGGCATAAGGAAAGAGGAAGATGGTACTCTACTGACCCTCATGTCGCTTTGCTTTCTTGGGATAGTCTCCAGACTGAGGCCAAAAGACAAGACATAGTGTGATTCAAAAGTGCCCCGGGACATGGATCACTTGTTCAAAGGCAGGAATATGAAGAATTTGGACAGGGAAGACAGATGGTTTGAGAGAGGAAAGAAGGAGGCCATCTAAGTGAAAATGGAGCAGCCATCTCTAAAAGCTTCGACATTGCTTGCCAGATAGTTTGCCTCAATTTACACATTCGTTCTGCTTCTCAACAAAAGGGCAATGACTCCAACAACAATTCACCATTCTTATGAGACCTGGCTGAGTAAGGTTAAAATTATAGTTTATCCAAACATTAAAATTCTGCCATTTCATTCATTCATTCCTTTCCTTACAATGAAAGTGTACTATAAGGTATTAAAATGTACTATAAATGTAGTCTATATTCATTATATGTGCTAGTATCAGTAAGATGTTAAGAAAATCTATACTATCATTCAACATTAAATTGATCAAAATTGACAGTAAAGGAATTCGTAATGTTACAAACGATACTGATTTGAAATAAATGCTGTTCTTTGGAACTTTCTATTCATCAAAGGATCCTGAAATATTTATTATGGTTTCCACAAGAATATTATGCAGCACAACTGTTTTCAGCATTGATAATAATAATAATAATTGTTTCTTGAGCACCAAATCGGCATATTGGAATGATTTCTGAAGATCATGTGACACTGAAGACTGGAGTAATGATGCTGAAAATTCAGCTTTGCATCACAAGAATAAATTACACTTTAAAATATATTAAAATAGAAAACAGTTATTTTAAATTGTAATAAAATTTCACAGTATTACTATTTTTACTGCATTTTTGATCTTGAAAAATCTTACCAACCTCAAACATTTGAAGTGTACATGTATACAAAGTTATGTGTTGCTATGAAGTAAACAGTGAGTTTCCACTCAAATTTCCACCACTGTACTAGTGATAAAGCCACCTGGATGAGCAGAGAATTTTCAATAAATTTACATTCTGCATAAAAACTTACATCCTTAACATCTGACATACAAATGTACTTTATATTTGCATATTACATTTTAGGGATTTAAGTTTCTGTAGACTTCATTACAGTTTTAAATATCAGACATATAACTCCATAGCCTTAATGGTTAAAATCTTACACTAAACCTCAGAGGAAAGCAGTGACCTTTTACTAGTTCAACTCACTCCTGCTGCTAAAAAGAAATCAGTGCTAGAACCTCATGATCAGATTTGAAGGAATGCCCTCTTTCTCTCTCTCTGTCTGTGTCAGAATGAAATGTGTTGTCCAGATGTGTGTCTGTTTTCTTGGATCGTCAGAAACGCTGGCCTATACTGTCAGCGCAAGCACTGTCTACAGTTGCTCCATAAATGTCCTCTTTCAGAGAGGAAACCCTTCCTGCATGTACTGCTGTGAGAATGACAACATGCCAGTCAAATTCTTTGTAGAAACAAAGAGCCAGGAAAACCCTTTCCTTTTGTGTATTTATGAGTGACTGTGTCTGACTAAAGTGGTATCGCAGATTTGACATCTATCCCATAAATGTCTACAAATTGGATATTAAATCAAAGCAAGGTATATGATATTAAATCAAACTTTTATTATTTTTATAAATATAATGGTATACATTTTTATTATTTATACCAGGTCAGTAAGAATTAGTTTAGAAAGAAATTACTACTAAAACGTATTATTCAGCAAGGACACATTAAATGGATCAAAAGTTACAATAAAGATGTTTCTAGTTCAAATAAATGCTGTTCTTTTGAACACTCAGCAAATAACAGAAAAAAATGTATCACGGTTTCCATAAAATACTGTTTTCAACATTGATCATAAATAAAAAGTGTTTCTTGAGCAGCAAATCAGTATATTAGAAAGATTTCTGAAGAATCATGTGACTCTTAAACGGAGATGATCTGACATTCAGCTTTGCCATCACAGGAATAAATTACCTTTTAAAATATATTAAAATAGAAAACAGTCATTTTAAATTGTAATAATTTTTTTATCATACCACAAATCATACCAATGCCAAACTTTTGAACAGTACTGTATATATATATTCAGTTTTTATGTAATAATTAATTTAGATCAATATTGAATATTTAATATCCAATTTGACATTCGAGTCTGACCTGTGATGTTCTATCCCATCTCTCCATTTCGCTTTTATAATTTCGTGATACAACAGTGCACTGTCCAATACAAAGCCCAAAATAAACAGCAGGGGTGTACTATCATTTTCAGGTGCACTATGTCTTTAAAGGCCAAACACAAGTATCCACTCATAGTACCCTCTTAAACAACTTCAGTTATTTTTTTATATTTTGTCTATACATCTGAGTATGTATGTGTGACTTTACAAGTGTAAAGGTCATGTCTTGTCTGGTAAGTCTTTCCCAATTAAATTAGAGAATGTGTGTGTGTTTGTACCTGTATCCACTCCCGAGCAGAATCCTCTGACGGCGTCCAGCCGTTGTCAGGGAAATTCAGTCTGGAGCGCAGCGGAGACCAGCTGGGATTATACTGTGATGATGCAGATATCCTGTCTTCTGTGATCTCACCACTTTCCAATCCCTAAAGGAGACATACACTCACCTACACACACACACGCACACACACACACACACAATATACTGTGAGTAGTGTCATGATTTTGAAGTAATATCTGACAGACCCATAAATCATGCTTTGATGAATCTGATACTGTCAGAAGGTTTAGGTTTAGTAAATATCTATGTCTGTCTAAGTGTGTATGTGTGAGAAAGAAAGAGAGTCAGATCTGCTCTCTTCTCACCATAGGAAGTTAATATTAGTCTTTCATGTTTGGCCACAGATGTAGTGACCCGTGTGACCCTTCTGCCCTGTGTGGCAGGGGGATGAAGATGAATTATAAACGGACAGCCTCACTGCACTTTATTACACTGAACTGAAAGCACGCACACACAGATTTGTGAGGTGAATCCGAGCTGGGTTCAGGTCTCAAAGGATCATGGGCGTACCATCAAGCACATTATTGCCACATTATTGCTAACAGTCTCAAGTAGTGTGTGATTCTCTGAAAACTTGATAGATGGGTTTAATAAAAGCCCAAGACTGAGTGAGCTGAGTGCGCAAAAATATCAACAGCAGTTCTCTTTTCATTCTCACCTTCACATATATAAATCAAGTAACATGAACGCTGTCATAAAATTTGAAAAAAACTTGTCACTTGATTTTTAAAAATGTATGTTATATAATTCTATCCTGCCATGAAAAATGAAAATTATATTTAAAAAATCATGTTATTTTTTTTAAATAAAAGAGCATAATCTGTGCATGCACTGTTTTACACAACATGGCAACGTAATAAACACAATTTAACTGTAATTTAAACTTTTGCCTCCATTTCCCACAGAGCTAAAGATAATTTTCCTTTTAATTGAGATCTTGCACTCCCAAACATGGAGGAAGATCAAATGCTTGCAGAACCAGCTGTGGAGTCTAAAGATGAAGATAAATCTGGTTGGTGTTTCCCAAAAGCATTGTAAGTGTAAAAGTTGTAGAACCATGCCACCAATTTTCTCTGTAATCAATTTAGGCTTATGATGCTTTTGGGAAACGCAGCCCTGGGCGTTATATTCAACAACTGATTGTAGAAAACCTTTTCTTATTGACTGAGAAAACTGAAAGAATTACTATTTTGATATGTACTTGATACAAAATATGATTTATTTATCAAATCAATGGATAAGAAAATGTGATGCAGAATATGTGTAAAAACAATTGAAAAACTAGTATTTAATTCTTCAAATAACATATGCAAGCTAAATGAATTTTAGATAGTAAACATTAATGTAACTACATTAAACAAGTAAAGTCAACAGCAAAATTTGAAATGACAATGAAATGATTAATTCAATCTTGGACAGTGGTCAATGAGATCTATAGTTCATGTCCAAGGTTTTGTAGCTCCAACTTCAGCTTAGTTTTCTCCAATTCCAGTTTCTGTATGTCTAATTGCAGTTTTGCTTTTTCCGGTGTCAATACTTCAAACTGTTTTTACAAAATATGGTTCATGGTAATAATGCTTGGAGGGTCTTTGCAGTGTCCGAGCCACTTCTTACAGGTGTGTAACCTTACCTGAATGCTGTCCGAAAAAAATGATCAACATTTAGGGAGGGATAGGAACTGTTTGTTTGTTGTAAAAAATTTTTTTTAATATGTATATATATATATACAGTATACAACATGTAATAGTGGACATGTGGCCAAGTATGGTGACCCATACTTGGGATTAGTGCTCTGCATTTACCCCATCCAAAGTGCACACACACACACAGCAATGAACACACACAAACCGTGAACACACACCCTGAGCAGTGGGGGCAGCCATTTATGCTGCGGTGCCCGGAGAGCAGTTGGGGTTCGGTGCCTTGCTCAAGGGCAACACAGTCGTGGTATTGAAGGTGGGTTACGAGTCCGACTCTCTAACCAATAGGCCACGACTTCCCATATATATTCTACCCTACCGCTCAAAAGTTTTGGGACAGTAAGACTTGAATGTTTACCAAAAGATGTTTTTTAAAGAAGCCTCTTTTGCTCTCCAAGGCTACATTTTATTTGATCAAAAATACAGAAAAAACGTAATCTTGCAAAATGTTATTACAATTATAAATACTGTTTCTTTGCTGAATAAAAAGTTTAAAAGAAGAGCATTTATTTAAAACAGAAATCTTTTCTAACAATATACACTACAGTTCAAAATTTTGGGGTCAGTAAATTTTTATTCTTTTTTTTTTTTTTTAAGAAATTAAAACTTTATTCAGCAAGGATGGGTTAAATTGATAAGACTTATAGCAACGATTTATCTTGTGAGACATATTTATATTTTGACTAAGCTCTCTTTTTTAACTTTTATTCCTCCAAGAATTCTGAGAAAAGCATCGCAGTGTTCCAAATAATATTTGGCAGCACAACTGTTGCCAGCATTGATAATTCTAATAATAAATTAGCATATTATAATGATTTCTTAAGGATTATGTGATGTTTTATACTGGAGTAATGGCTGATGGAAATCAGCTTTGCATCACAGAAATAAATGTATATTTTAAAGTATATTAAAATAGAACCATTATTTTTATATGTAAAAACTTTTGCAAGATTACTTTGCAAAAGTAGTTTTTTTCTGTATTTTTGGATCAAATAAATGCAGGCTTTTTGAGCAGAAGAGACTTCTTTAAAAAAACCTTACAAGTCTTACTGATCCCAAACTTTTGAGCGTAGTGTATATATAATATATATTATATATATATATATATATAATATATATATATATATATATATATATATATATATAGCTATATAGATATATATTATATATATATATATATTATCCAGTGGGTACGGAAATATTCAGACCCCCTTAAATTTTTCACTCTTTGTTATATTGCAGCCATTTTCTAAAATCATTTAAGTTTTTTTTTTTTTTCTCATTAATGTACACACAGCACCCCTATTGACAGAAAAACACAGAATTGTTTTGTACATTTTTTTGCAGATTTATTAAAAAAGAAAAACTGAATATCACATGGTCCTAAGTAGTCAGACCCTTTGCTGTGACACTCATATATTTAACTCAGGTTCTGTCCATTTCTTCTGATCATCCTTGGGATGGTTCTACACCTTTATTTGAGTCCAGCTGTGTTTGATTATTTTGATTGGACTTGATTAGGAAAGCCACATACCTGTCTATATAAGACCTTACAGCTCACAGTGCATGTCAGAGCAAATGAAATCATGAGGTCAAAGGAACTGCCTGAAGAGTTCAGAGACAGAATTGTGGCAAGGCACATATCTGGCCAAGGTTACAAAAAAATTTGTGCTGTACTTAAGGTTCCTAAGAGCACAGTGGCCTCCATAATCCTTAAATGGAAGACGTTTGGGACGACCAGAACCCTTCCTAGAGCTGGCCGTCTGGCCAAACTGAGCTATCGGGGGAGAAGAGCCTTGGTGAGAGAGGTAAAGAAGAACCCAAAGATCATTGTGGCTGAGCTTCAGAGATGCAGTCGGGAGATGGGAGAGAGTTGTAGAAAGTCAATCATCACTGCAGCTCTCCACCAGTCGGGGCTTTATGGTAGAGTGGCCTGACGGAAGCCTCTCCTCAGTGGAAGACACATGAAAGCCCGCGTGGAGTTTGCTAAAAAAAACACCTGAATACTCCAAGATGGTGAGAAAAAAGATTCTCTGGTCTGATGAGACCAAGATAGAACTTTTTGGCCTTAATTCTAAGCGGTATGTGTGGAGAAAACCAGGCACTGCTCATCACCTGTCCAATACAGTCCCAACAGTTAATCATGGTGGTGGCAGCATCATGCTGTGTTGGTGTTTTTCAGCTGCAGGGACAGGAAGACTGGTTGTAATCGAGGGAAAGATGAATGCGGCCAGTACAGGGATATCCTGGACAAAACCTTCTCCAGAGAGCTCAGGACCTCAGACTGGGCCGAAGGTTTACCATCCAACAAGACAATGACCTTAAGCACACAGCTAAAATAATGAAGGATTGGCTTCACAACAACTCTGTGACTGTTCTTTAATGGCCCAGCCAGAGCCCTGACTTAACCCAATTGAGCATCTCTGGAGAGACCTAAAAATGGCTGTCCACCAACGTTTACCATCCAACCTGACAGAACTGGAGAGGATCTGCAAGGAGGAATGGCAGAGGATCCCCAAATCCAGGTGTGAAAAACTGTTGCATCTTTCCCAAAAAGACTCATGGCTGTATTTAGATCAAAAGGGTGCTTCTACTAAATACTGAGCAAAAGGGTCTGAATACTTAGGACCATTGTGATATTTCAGTTTTTCTTTTTAATAAATCTGCAAAATGTCAACAATTCTGTGTTTTTTTTTTCTGTCAATAGGGGTGCTGTGTGTACATTAATGAGATAAAAAAATTAACTTAAATGATTTAGCAAATGGCTGCAATATAACAAAGAGTGAAAAATTTAAGTGGGTCTGAATACTTTCCGTACCCAATGTATATATATATATGCTAGTTAATAACTTGGTGATTTACAACTTGTTTCTAAAAGGTTTGTATTTATATATATATATAATATATATACAGGGGGCAAAAAAGTATTTAGTCAGCCCCAATTGTGCAAGTTCTCCCACTTAAAAAGATGAGTGAGGCCTGTAATTTCATCATAGGTATACCTCAACTATGAGAGACAAATGAGAAAAAAAAATCCAGAAAATCACATTGTAGTATTTTTAAAGAATTAATTGGTAAATTCCTCAGTAAAATAATATTTGGTCACCTACAAACAAGCAAGATTTCTGCTCTCACAGACCTGTAACTTCTTCTTTAGAGGCTCCTCTGTCCTCCACTCGTTACCTGTATTAATGGCATCTGTTTTGAACTTGTTATCAGTATAAAAGATACTTGTCCACAACCTCAAACAGTCACACTCCAAACTCCACCATGGCCAATACCAAAGAGCTGTCAAAGGACACCAGATACAAAATTGTAGACCTGCACCAGGCTTGGAAGACTGAATCTGCAATAGGTAAGTAGCTTGGTGTGAATAAATCAACTGTGGGATTAATTATTAGAAAATGGAAGACATACACGACCACTGATAATCTCCCTCGATCTTGGGCTCCACGCAAGATCTCACCCCGTGGGGGTCAAAATGATCACAAGAACTGTGGGCAAAAATCCCAGAACCACACGGGGGGACCTAGTGACTGACCTGCAGAGAGCTGGCACCAAAGTAACAAAGGCTACCATCAGTAAGACACTGCAACGCCAGGAACTCAAATCCTGCAGTGCCAGACGTGTCCCCCTGCTTAAGCCAGTACATGTCCAGGCCCGTCTGAAGTTTGCTAGAGAGCATTTGGATGTTCCAGAAGAGGATTGGGAGAATGTCATTTGGTCAGATGAAACCAAAATATAACTGTTTGGTAAAAACTCAACTTGTCGTGTTTGGAGGAGAAAGAATGCTGAGTTTCATCCAAAGAACACCATACCTACTGTGATGCATGGGGGTGGAAACATCATGCTTTTGGGCTGTTTTTCTGCAAAGGGACCAGTACGACTGATCCGTGTAAACGAAATAATTAATGGGGCCATGTATCGTGAGATTTTTGAGTGAAAACCTCCTTCCATCAGCAAGGGCATTGAAGATGCAACGTGGCTGGGTCTTTCAGCATGACAATGATCCCTAACACACTGCCCGGGCAACGAAGGAGTGGCTTCGTGAGAAACATTTCAAGGTCCTGGAGTGGCCTAGCCAGTCGCCAGATCTCAACCCCATAGAAACTCTTTGGAGGGAGTTGAAAATCCGTGTTGCCCATCGACAGCCCCAAAACATTACTGCTCTAGAGGAGATCGGCATGGAGTAATGGGGCCAAAATAACAGCAACCGTGTGTGAAAACCTTGTGAAGACTGACAGAAAACGTTTGAGAGACCTCTGTCCTTGCCAACAAAGGGTATATAACAAAGTATTGAGATTATATTTTGTTATTGACCAAATACTTATTTTCCATTATAATTTGCAAATAAATTCTTTAAATCCTACAATGTGATTTTCTGGATTTTTTCCCTCATATTGTCTCTCATAGTTGAGGTATACCTAATGATGAAAATTACAGGCCTCTCTCATCTTTTTAAGTGGGAGAACTTGCACAACTGGTGGCTGACTAAATACTTTTTTTCCCCCACTGTGTATATATATAGTGGGTATGGAAAGTATTCAGACCCCTTACATTTTTCACTCTTTGTTATATTGTAGCCATTTGCTAAAATTATTTAAGTTACTTTTTTTTCCTCATTAATGTACACACAGCACCCCATATTGACAGAAAAACACAGAATTGTTGACATTTTTGCAGATTTATTAAAAAAGAAAAACTGAAATATCACGTGGTCCTAAGTATTCAGACCCTTTGCTGTGACACTCATATATTTAACTCAGGTGCTGTCCATTTCTTCTGATCATTCTTGAGATGGTTCTACACCTTCATTTGATTCCAGCTGTGTTTGATTATACTGATTTGACTTGATTAGGAAAGTCACACACCTGTTTATATAAGACCTTATAGCTCACAGTGCATGTCAGAGCAAATTATATTCATGAGGTCAAAGGAACTGCCTGAAGACTCAGAGACAGAATTGTGGCAAGGCAAAGGTCTGGCCAAGGTTACAAAAAAATTTCTGCTGCACTTAAGGTTCCTAAGAGCACAGTGGCCTCCATAATCCTTAAATGGAAGACGTTTGGGATGACCAGAACCCTTCCTAGAAATGGCCGTCCAGCCAAACTGAGCTATCGGGGGAGAAGATCCTTGGTGAGAGAGGTAAAGAAGAATCCAAAGATCACTGTGGCTGTGCTCCAGAGATGCAGTCGGGAGATGGTAGAAAGTTGTAGAAAGTCAACTATCACTGCAGCCCTCCACCAGTCGGGCTTTATGGCAGAGTGGCCCGACGGAATCCTCTCTTCAGTGCAAGACACATGAAAGCCCGCACCTGAAGGACTCCAAGATGGTGAGATAAGATTCTCTGGTCTGATGAGACCAAGATAGAACTTTTTGGCCTTAATTCTAAGCGGTATGTGTGGAGAAAACCAGGCACTGCTCATCACCTGTCCAATACAGTCCCAACAGTGAAGCATGGTGGTGGTGGCAGCATCATGCTGTGAGGGTGTTTTTCAGCTGCAGGGACAGGATGACTGGTTGCAATCGAGGGAAAGATGAATTAGTACAGGGATATCCTGGACGAAAACTTTTCCAGAGTGCTCAGGACCTCAGACTGGTGCCGAAGGTTTACCTTCCAACAAGACTGACCCTAAGCACACAGCTAAAATAACGAAGGAGTGGCTTCACAACAACTCTGTGACTGTTCTTGAATGGCCCAGCCAGAGCCCTGACTTAAACCCAATTGAGCATCTCTGGAGAGACCTAAAAATGGCTGTCCACCAACGTTTACCATCCAACCTGACAGAACTGTAGAGGATCTGCAGGAGGAAAGGCAGAGGATCCCCAAATCCAGGTGTGAAAAACTTGTTGCATCTTTCCCAAAAAGACTCATGGCTGTATTAAATCAAAAGGGTGCTTCTACTAAATACTGAGCAAAGGTGTCTGAATACTTAGGACCATGTGATTTTTCAGTTTTTCTTTTTTAATATATCTGTAAAAATGTCAACAATTCTGTTTTTTTCTGTCAATATGGGGTGCTGTGTGTACTTAATGAGGAAAAAAAATTAACTTAAATGATTTTAGCAAATGGCTGCAATATAATAGAGTGAAAAATTTAAGGGGGTCTGATTATTTTCCGTACCCACTGTATATATATATATCACTTTCTGAGCAACCAATCACAAAACAACAGAAACACTAGCAAAAACGTAACTACTCGCGAGAATGTCCAAGCAGAGCTGATGTGACGGATTTGTGAGGCAATGTATTTTCCGTAGCTGCTGGTAACGTCCTGTCTATAACTCTGGAGATTTGCCACCATATATATTTCAATAATCATTTACATTGTTCTCTTTAATTTGGGTTGGTCCTCCTCCATTTGCTGTATTTTTTCTGCTTGCACCATGTTTTTCGAACGTTTCTTCACATCGTTGACGATTTTACACAATTAAAACGTTATTCTGGTCCTTGTGTTTTTTATTATTTACATTACAATCACTAAATTTGTTTTTTTTAAATCAATTATTTAAAAAAATGTATGCAGGATATTTTTCAATTTGTATATAATATACAAACATTTAGTGAAGAGAAACTGTGACGAACACCTGTTTTCAGACATTTAATTTAAAGTTGTTTAGTCTCTTAATTTTTACACAATGCAATAAGAATTGAACTGTCTTACTAAAGACAACCATGAGCTTATTTTATGAAACAGGCTTTTCCCAAGCTCTTATCATGGTCTAAAAAGACCATTTATTTAAACTAAGCTGCAAAAACATCTCTTTCACTATTGTGATGTCACAGTCATCAAGACAATAACATTCACATGTATTTACATATCAGCTGTCTAATACTGGACCCAGCAGCAAATTCGCAATGCATATGCTTTGTTATTTCACAAGTAAATAAGTCATAAGAGAGGTCACTTATACAGAGAAGCCTTAAAAAATAGATGGGAAAAATAGTCTTGACAAATATAATGAATTGACAAATGATCAAATATTTGTACAAAATGAACTGAAATGAAACTGAAAGTCTCACACAAACCTTGGTGCGGCTGAGATGAGTCTGAGCTGGTTCGGATGCTGTAATTGGCTGAAAAGCCCTCCTTGGTGATGGCGTTATCTGTGTGGATGCTAAGAGAGAGAATGCCGGTGTACGAGATCACACGACCTGGCTGTCTGGAGCCACAGTATCGACCAATGTGAGGCCCCACTGAGAGAGAGAGAGATGAGATTTGAGCAATTTAGTTCACAATTCAATCACAAACTCAACTTTTTATCACGCAGAGCAATTCTAATAACCATAAGAGCCGTAATGTTTGAGATTTGTGTGTGTGTCTTGGGTTGTCCTGTTCTTCTAAAAAGCCTTTCCTCCGGCTCTAAGACTTCACAAACTTCCTGCTTCTCTCAGCATGAAGTCTGAAAGTCAGCACTGTTTTTACCCTTAAGTTCCTCTATTTTTATTCCGTCTCTACCTGTAGGATATCCGTCCCATATCTCCAGATAGTCAAATCTGCAGACGGCCCCCACAGGTGCGGTTGTGTCCGGTTCCATATCAAAGCTCTGGAAGTCCAAAACGATCTCTGCCATCTTGGGTGCAAAGATGATGAAAGTGCACTCCAGGTTGTTTGGATACTTATCAGGGAAACCGGGGGTTTGAATCACTCCGTGTGGTTCTGTGAAGTTTCTGGAACATTCAGTACCTGCACAGAATGCAAAAGTTTGCAAGTTGCATAATGTTTTTAGTTCAGCATCACTGAACAGTAGGCTATATGTCAAAGAATTTAGTAACATGCACGCTCGAATAGCATTTTCAGAGAATTAAAATAGATTAAAACATTAAAAGAGAATCAATATTTTGATTAAAAGACATTAATTTTGTGTTAGTGTGTGATGTGCAATATAAGATCTTTGACTGTGTATGTGTGTTTTCTGTTACCTGTGCGGTGTATTTCATAGCGGATGCTGAATCCGGCTCCACTGCTTTCATAGTCGGAGGTGAATTTGATGAGTAAAGAGTTTCCACTAGAGATAATCGGAGATGGAGCGATTTTGCGCAGACCTACAGGAGAGAAAGCGTTCTCATCTACACCATCACACACCTGTTACAAAACTACCTACACAACACACACACACACACACACACACAGACAGACACAGACACAGACACAGACACACATTATTGAAATTATTGTGTTGAGTGTACTGCCTAAGGACATTTACCAGTGAATTATTGTAAAAGCTTGTGTGTTCCGTTTCCGTCATGGGATAATTAATGGTAGAAGATAATCGGATATAAATATAATATATGTAATGACTATAATAGACTTAGTGCTGTCAAACGTTTAAACATCGCGGTTAATGTGCATCCTACAATAAACGTTTATGTTTTTATTATAAACATATTGGTGTACTTGTTTGTGTTGGGTAATAATTGATGATGTATCGTTATAAAGACGGAAACAACATGCATGTATATGTTAGAAAAAATATGGTTTGTTCATATTAAAATATATTTATATATAATATTAAAAATTAAGAATATAAAAGACATAACTGTTATATGTATGTGTAACTATTTTCCAAAACTATCCTGTGGGTGTGTACCCCGCTTTATATACATAATATAAGATGAACATACACAATATATATATTATGTAGACAAAAACTTTTCGTTTGGATTTGTGATTAATCGCAATTTATCATTTGACAGCACTATTTATATAATAATTCTCAAAAAATACTTCAAAAGATATTTGTTACAGTGTGTTTAATGCATTCATAATGCCTTATAACAAAACTTATAATCAGTTGTATGTTCTTATCAGTAATTGTAATCCACTGTTATAATGTACATAAATCTAAATATACATTATAATACACTATTCTATCTATGTTAATGCATTAAAGCACCTATAAGCATATATTGCTGTTATTTATATAATATGTTTTTATATAATTTATTTTATAATCCTGTTATTATTACTGTCACAATGAATACATATTATAATGTATTATGAACACCTTTGAAATGCCTTTAAAATGCATTTTAAAAACCTCTTCCCCCCGGTTTCATCCTAGAGTAACTTTTGCATGACTCATTTAGATTCATTTAGTTGACTCCTACAGCATCAGCTCCAACAAAACCACTCGAAACATGAGGCATTTCCTGCTGACGTGACACGGTTTTACACACAGCACCCCCTCTGAGTACATTCGTGCTCTCTTGCGCTCCTGTAACTCAAGACACTAATGGTCAGTGTGATCTCTGACCTCTCACCACGACGTGACCCTCTGTGGGAGCCGAAGCGTGCTTCCTGCCATTCACAGATCGCTCCCAACCTGGACTCGAGTTAAACTGATGATCTGGGTCATTTAAATACATTTATATTCTTCTAATTATCTAAGGAATAATTCACCCAACAATTAAAATCTTTCATCGTTTACTCACCCTCATGTCGTTACAAATCTGTAAGAGTTTCTTTCTTCTGTTGAGCACAAAAAATATATTTTGAAGAATTTTGGCAACCAGTCAGTTGCTGGTAGCCATTAACTTCACATAAGACATTTTTTCTTCTCCATATTATGGAAGTCAATGGCTACCAGGGCCGGATTTACCTCTTTTCGTGACATAGGCAAAACTAATTTTTGGGCCCCCCTTCCCTATTAATATAATAGCCTAACATTAGCTACCACCCAAGCAAACAAAAATATTTCTTTAACAGTGAAACCGTTACAGTGTTTTCTATCGCAATAAGCGCTTGCATTCAATCAATAAAAGTCGAATGTAGTTCTTAATGGCGTGGGAATCTAAGAAGGACAATTCCCTTATTCTAGGATGCGTGGAGCTTCGTGGCCACATAATCCATCTTGTCAGGAGTGCATTGTCTCTCTAATAATTTTAACGGCCTGGAGTCACCACCACACATCAAGACATTGATTTATTTCAAAACATTTGTCATGTTTCCGTCCTGAAATCTTGTGTGTGTTGAACTATTTTAGCACCTCATCAACTCCATGGAAATTCCAAAACGTCATTTTAGAGTTAATAACAGAGGCTTGAGCCATTGATATGCTGGCTAATGCAGTTATTAATGCAGTCTAACGCACTTAGCGAGAGCGAGAGAGAGAGAGAGAGATAGTGAGAGAGACCATTAAGCGGGGGTGAATACCTGGTTATGTGCGTCTCTCTGCAATGTTCAGCAGCAGCGTCTACTAATAGTGAATCTTTAAGTTAAACTGCTTCAAGAACCTCGCCACTGAGAAATATCATGTAGCTTTTCAGCTGCAAAACTGTTTTAAATTTGCGGGGCAGCGCTGACAACAAGTTTCTGGTCACATCTCCACGTGTGTGAGCGAGTGCATGTGTGTGCGCCTGTGAGAGAGAACCAGAGAAAGAAAGCGTTATTTCCGTAGTCTACATAAAAAAGGTGGAAGACATGGAAATACTTTGTCATTTTTTAACCTATTGTTTGTTATATTTATTTTCTCATATAGCCCATAGTATAACAAAAATTATTGTAGATGTATATCGCTTGTCCTCTCTTCATTGTGTTTGGGACCCCCCTGGACGAGCAAGCATAGGCACATGCCTAGAATGCCTATGCACACCCCATGACCCGGACTGGAGCTCCCGTCCCCGTTTGGTTACCAACATTCTTCAACCTTCTTTTTTGTGCTCCCCCTCAGAACGCCCCCCACCTTCTGGCCGGTTTGGCCACACCTCTGCGACCCGTGCGTCCCCTGACTGAGCCACCTTTTCCCCTTTGGCCTGACCCTGAATTATCCCTTACGCGAACTCTGTCCCCCAATCCTCACGCCCTTTGCTCTCTTGTGCACATTTCTCACTGTCATACATAGTCCTTATTTTTACCTCCACCCGCATTTTTGGGGTTACCCCCCCCCAGGGGTCCCGTCCGTTTCGCCTGTGTCTCCTGCCTTGCCCTGCGGCGTTCTGTGCTGCCGTGTGTTTTCCTTGATAGAGTGCGCGAGAGAGCGCGAGCCGGACCGGAGAAGGAGAGAGAGAGCGAGAGAGAGAAAGTGATTACAACAGACTCACCCACTTTCTATAGAGACAGAGACAGAAACTCAGAAACACAATGTCTGTGATTTTGGGTTGAAAAATATACTGCTATTGAGCAAGACACACAGGAGGATGTGAAAGCTGCTGATATAGTGACTTATTGAGAGCAAAATAAACCAACAATGTGACACAGTCCGGGTTCTGTGAGGAGTTGGCCGCTGATTAAGTCTAACAGGGCAGAACTGAGAATGTTTGAGGGAAGAGGAAAGAGAGGGCAAATGATCAATGTGAATGTCTGATATATTTACAATAAAATACAAAGCAGTATCTCAACAACTATGTTCCTTCTAGAGAAAATAGAGTTCTGTGAGGACTTACAGTTCAGGTTATGGACTCACATAGTACTGAGAGTGCTCTCCATCAGAGTTACAAAATACATATTACATGGTTCAAATGCCAAACTGCATTGTGAGAAAATCTGCACTGGACACATTTGTGAGAAAATCAAGACCCAGAGAAGCACATAAAAAAGTGCAGTTGTACTTACAATCAACAAGAACAGCATTTGTCTGCACTAAATTTTGGTATTTGTGCAAAAAAGGATTACATGCAATTTCGTATAGCAGGGAATTGGATTTGTGAGAAATATGATGTTGTACGCTCATGCATTATAAATTGTAAAAGCACAATTACGTTAATTGTTACACTCTGCGATTTCGCTCACTACTGACCTTGTATTTGCAAATGATCTTTCTGAGATGATGAAGTCGAGTTTCCGTGCAAGCAGATGAAGTTTTGCAAAATAATGGATTTGGATTGTTTTAATTTCGGCAACATTATTCACCCAAGGTGACTGCTGCTTGGGGTGTGTGGTGGCTGATAAATAGGTGGTTGCTATGCGGTTGCTAGGATATATTGAGTGTTTTTTAGTGATGCTGCTAAACGGTTGAACGGTGGTTTTAGCTCGTTGCTACACACGTATTAGGTGTTCTGAGTGTTTTTAACTCATTGCAATGTGGTTTTGGGGGGGAGTTAGAGTTTTTTAACATGCATTTACTAGGATGGCATCATTCATATCCATTAAGTAGAGAGCAAGTTATGCCAAAATTTTAAAAACTAAGAGTTAGCAGTTCAAATCTCTAAAACAATATGTATGAGTATAATGAGTTAGTACTAGTGATGCTTGCCTTAGCAATAATGTGTGTCTGTGTGTGTGTGTGTGTATGTGTGTGAAAGAGAGTGTGTTCGGAAGGGCTGTTAAAAAGGTGCAGAGAGAGAAACAGAGTGTCATTAATGATTAATATGTGCAGAAATATTAAAGCATTCCCACACAACAAAGCCATTAATGATGAACATTATTTCTACTCTGTAAGTGTGTGTGTAGAGGGACTGAGAGGAATAAATCCTCATGAATGCTGCAGCAAACTACTTGTGTTTTCTCTCCTGGAACACACATCATAAAACAACAAGCAAAACTGATATGGAAAACTGGCATTTCTGTCTCTTCCATGAGATAGGAAGTTATAGATGTGTGTGTGTGTGTGTGTGTGTGTGTGTGTGTGTGTGTGTGTGTGTGTGTGTTGTGGCACAGGAACACATGTGACTGATTTCACACTAATTACATTACTGACTGGGGCCAGAGGCATTTGCAGGACCAACATCTCAGATAAGACAAGAATGTGTTAGAAACACACACACTGACCCTCTAAGATACTAAATAAAACTAGAATACAACTACTACTGTAAACAAACCAGGCAGGCTGAGCTAAATAAATGCTCATATTAGAAAAAAAACAAAAAACGTATAACAGCATCACTCCACACTCCGAATCCAATACCAAAATATCTAATCTCTTAGCATGTCTATTTTGTCCTTTTCAATTAACATGGTACTATATTGTTCAGCTTTTGTGTACAGAAGCTTTTTCAATGAGAACTTAAAAGCAATAGTCTGTAGTTTAATGCTGCATTCATGCCATGTTGGAATTACCATAATTACAAGATGACAACTTGGAGATTCTACTTGGAGCTGTTCGCATCCTCAGACACAGATATAATTTGTTTCCATGGCAACATTCATAACGCCAAAATTGATCCATGTGCAGCTTTGTTGTTGATGACAGCAAAATAATTAAGCACTACTTTAATTCACCATTATAAGAATAAAGAAAGCGTACCAGGTAACATTGGCTATAATAAAATGGCATATCAAATATGAATATGAATATGTAGTGCTATCTAACTACATTTATTTAACAGCAGAAGCCGCTAGCATTTTTGTCATTACAACCATCATGTCTGAATTACAACTTGTAATTAAAAGTTCAATGAAGACGTGAATGGTTTTCACTAGTCAGAAACTCATGAAAGCTGTAACCAGCTCTGCTCTGTTTCATAATATGTTGAAATAAAAGGCTGTGAGATTGTCCGATGTGTTTGTTCTCTGCAGTGCAGCCAGCGCAGGAAGGAATGAATACGGTGTTCGTGGTGGTCTCCTGGGCTTTTCCGCAGGGTTCGTTTAATAATGTTCCCCATAAACACAGCTAAAAAACTGATGTGCAGTCCAAGAACAACACAGCAGCATCTGGTCCAAGTTAAAAGTGAAGTTCTGATTAACCTTCCTGTTCTGCGATGCACATTCATGGTAGTCTGTCCAAAACACACCAGACATTCCACAGCACGCACTGACAGTCACACACTTATGTTGGCATCTGGCTTCAGCATTTTGAGACAGAACGTTTAAGCCCAGTGAATGTTTCTGAATGGATGGGAAAGTTCTGGAACTCCTTGGAATTCTGGGAGAAAACAATGTAATACCAGTGCTGAGTTACTGTTTCACACCAAGCTCAGGGCGAGAATGGTTGTTTTGAATAGTCTTGACTAATTATCCATCTGTATATCCGTCCAAATTGCAGTCAGAGATGTGTTTCTATATCTATTGCAGTTTTTGTATTTGTATTTAAGCTTTTCAAAGATCTCTGTTACAAGCTTGATAAACATCTGCAGCTGGAATCCTGTACATTTAAATCCAGAGCAAACACATCAAATGTGATTGAAAATGTGGTTTATGCTACACAATTAGTCGCTTAAACCCAACACCAAACTTGATGACTTTCAGAGTTTGTTACGATTGATTCGACTGATGATTCAGACTGACTCATCATCGAAGACTCTTCCGATTCTTATCGTTTAGTTTTGATTTCTGTAGCTTTTTTGGTCTTTTCTTAAATGAGAGATTACTGTTTATATATTGTGTACCATATACTGTATACTGGATGTTAAGTGTGATCTCATTACATATTTAAATTTGCAGTAAGCGTCCAATAAGCATCTCTGAAATAAAGCATGGTTATTTTGAATTTATTACATTTTGTGTAAAAATGTCTAAAGGAGATTTTATTTATTCACACTCATGTTGTTCCAAAGCTGTATGACTTTCTTCTGTTCAACACAAAAAGAAGATATTTTGAAAAGTGTCTCAATATTTTTTTGTCAAAACAATGAAATTCAGTGGTCCAAAGATGTTTTGGATGCCAATGACTTTTGATTGTATGGACAAAAATAGTTAAAACATTCTTCAAATTATCTTCTTTTGTGTTCCAGAACTTTTAACTCTTGCAGCCTGATCAAATAAGTGAAGAAGGCAGATATACGTTCTGGTTCATTTGTCACACTGGATACAGAAATTTTTTTGAGTTGATATAAAAGAAGTTGAGTGAATTGCATTGTAGGATACAGTATTTACACCATTGTGCTCTGATTGTATTGTACAGTTTGGAAAAAAATGTAGATCAATCTGATACAGTATCTCATTCTAGTCACACAAAAAATCTGCATACAGTTTGCATATAGCCTATGTATAGTATACCCTCTGCACACTTCAGAAATAGTATGCATAGCATGGTAGCATGCCATTCTAAACAATACCCTTCTTTTACATCTCTATCTCCCTCACACATACACAAACTAAAAAGACGGACTGAAAGAGAAAATGGATATAAAGAGATGGTCATGGTCTGTCTGTTGCTCTTTCAAGGCCCCTCAGGGGCCCACAGCAGGACATTCAGCATAACAGACTTTTCATTGGTCCCCTGGCACTGAAATCCAACCCAATAGTAAAGCCAAGTCTATGTGACTGACAGCTGCTGATTTACGCCCCTATTTACGAGCTGTTTAAAATGACAGAGAGACTCGTCAAATCCATCTCATTTATGAGATTTAGTCCACACAATGCCTTGTGAGTGTTTGCATGCTGATGCTGTTAACTAAACCACTGAAATGAGCCGCAGGGCAATAACAAGCTCTGCCTCCAACCTTACAATCATTTAATGTCAGTGTCTGTCAGCCTCCTCGTTAAGAAAACAATCAGCTTAATTACTCATGTGATGCTGGAAGTCTCATCAAACTGATGGAAATGAAACCATACACAGCTTTCTATGTGCCTTTCACATTTTTCTGTTTTGACTCCTCGCATTCTTGAGATTTCCTCTTGGGAAAACCATCCCCCTTTTTTTTCCTCGGGAAAAACATCCCTCTGAGTGATGAATGCAGATCCATTATCACAGCCCGGGACGTTTGTTCTTAAACAGATCTAGTTCAACTCCTTCTAAATTTAGCACCATAAATATGAAATATTTCATTTTCAACCAACAGGTGGCACACCACAAGATCTGAGCGCCAAACTGAACAACTCTGAAACCAGGTAGATGTTCTGTGATACCAGAGACTGTATAAGTAAAAAGGAAACCTCTTGTAGAAAATAAACTGGAGAATACAGCGACAGTAGGAACATATTGGTTTTCTTAAAGAAAATCAATTACCCAATCCGGTCTTTTCCCATTCAAGACAATAGAAGCTGTGTATGCATGCCTACAAAATAGCTCATAAACAGACTCATTCCAGAGCAGACTTTGGTGATATCTATCATTTCTGATGCCCTGGTTTCCTACATGACAGTAATGTTGGTTAGACTTACTTGCATTCCCGGCTTTCCAGATCAAAATGCGGGTTAAAGTTGATGAGGATCTTCTGCTGTGGATCAGGCGCCTGGATCAGCCAGCTGCACTGCTGGTTCACCGGGTATGCAGACGGGTAACCAGGAGAGGTCACATACCCAGCGCTGGAGATTGTGATTTTCCCACCGCAGGGACTTTCTAAAAACCAGAGCACAGAGGCAAATTGATCATTTGAACAACTGAAACTCAGGGTGTCATACTTAGATATCAGTCCTGCACATTACATGCATCTCATACTAGTACAGATAACTGGTGACAAACTGCACAAAAGTAACATGACACCCATAATGTCACACAGAGCGCTCTGATCAGATCAGAGGATCGATTATGCGCCTGGAAATCGATCAATGTATCTGAGCTGAACACAACACTCCGTGTACCTAAGAGGGGTCACTGTATATGGGTGCGCAGACGTGGTGGGCAGATATGCCACTGTGTCTGGGTGTTTGAGTCTGATAACACACACCCAACTGTCACGAACTCACACACACACACACACACACACACACACACACACATAAGGAGCATCTATGATTCAAGCGCTGCCACAATACGCTTGTTTTACACAAATGATCTAATAAAAAAAAATGAAAATAAGAATGATCAAATGTATACACAAATAACTTAAAAATGAAAGTAAAAATACAAAATGAAATAAACGAATAAATAAAATATATACATTGTAAAATAAAAACACTATAAAATAAATACACTGTAAAAGCATGCGACATTAGGTAGCCTAATGTCTAAATTAATTGCTTTTATTCAAATAAATAATAATATTAATATTACTAAATCAACCTGACCATTGATCAACTGTACATTTTTACTTTTTACCTTGTGGAAACAGTGGTGTAAACTTATTTACAGCAGTACATTATGTAGTGCGTAACGAATGATCTCTCCCTTCATCAGACACGGTTTCTACCTATTTAGCTTCTGAAACAGCTGCCCTACAGGTGAGCATCGATAACAAACGACAGCAATAACCATAACAGAGCTCTCGGGTGCGCAGAGAAACCGTGCCGAAACAACACAACGCACAACGCACCACAATAACCAACTCACCCGTTAGAGCGCGAGCCACGGACAATCCCGTTACAGTCACACAGAGCAAACTCCAGTACATCCTCAAAATCTGTTCCGTTATATCCTCAGGATTTCGTGTATGAATAATTTTTGAATCCGCGTGGTAGTTTGGAAGCTAGAGAGAGATCCTGTCACTCAGATCAGGGAACCGCTGTCTCCTGTTCCATAACGCGAAGAAGAAAACTCACAGCCCTGAAAAGCGGGAGATTCTTGCACAGTCAGTCAGCGCTGTAAAATGTCATAATCCAAGTCTGGAGCGGCTTGACAGCGCGTCCTCGGCTCGTTGACAGCGGGCTGTGGGCGCTTCAGCGGGCGCGCGGTCGGGTCACTCCCTTCAATGACCGATTTCCGTCCTCTCTGTCGTGCGTAGACGGGCACCGGTGGGTATATTTAGCAGGTTCTCTCTGGTGTGAAGGTGTCAGCATCCTATCTGAAGACTGGGGGTGTCAAAACTCCCGCAGCACTGGTTGCTCTCGTTCCTCCTCTTTGAGTGAGAATGGGCAGGACTGGAAACGAGCAAACCCTCTAACCCCTTCCAGGCAGAGACGCGCGGTCTCTCTGCCAACCAGACACGGAGTCAGTGAGCCAAACCAAAGAGACTGTGCGCTCCTCTGCGTGGGAGCGCAGTGCTCAAACAAGATGTCCCTCAAAGCAGGGTGCGAATTATGAGGGGTTTGGGAGGGGGTTTAGCAACTAACACTTGAAGCCCTAAAAATAAATTAAAACAAAAGACTGAGGAGGGTCTTAAATGTTTCGTTTTTGTATATATATATATATATATGCTTTCAAACAACATTTCAGTAACCACTAAAGTAAGGTTACAAGTTTAACCTTAAATAGAAGTCATTTTCGCCTGAGGTAACCATAGCAACAGTACGACGGTCGAGCTCTTTCAGTTACAATAAAATCGTACATCGCCAAAATGCTACAGTCAGTGTTTTGTTTCAAATATAGTTAAAGCAGTTAGCCAATGAAACAAGATACTGTTGCGTGAAACCATCCTTAAACAAAAATGACTCACAGAAAAATCCCCCACCCCAACAAATCATTTCCGTACTGTCTAATTGGCCCTTAAAAGCGATATTGATATCGTTGCGCAACGTACCATTCCTAACACTTGTATTAGCCGTCTTCATAATATGGATATGTATAATAATGTTTTATTTATTTATTTATGTTGTAAGACTTATGTGAGGAACTCATTGCGCATAAATGTGTTTCTACACATCGCTAGGAGCGCGCCAACTCCAGGAATCTGTTTCTCTGGCTGGTGACACAGTGACATAAAAATGTTACCGTAGGTGGGGGGCGGGCCCATTCAAGCTCAGAGCGCACCAGAGCAGCCAGCGCTGCAAACTGATCATCCACTGGGACAGAGAGGAGAGAGAGAGAGAGAAGGAGAAAGCAAACTTTTTTTCCCCAGTGCAGTCTGCTCACAGAGGTATGGATTGACCCTCATCTCAGCTCTAATCTCCATTCAAAGGAATAATTCACTCAGTAATGAAAGTTTTGTCTTTGTGAAGTGAAATTCTAATGCCATTCCAAACTCATTTGACTTTTTTATTATGTGTAACACAAAAGGAGATTTATAGAAGAATGTTCATGCTGCTCTTTTCAAAAAGACAAAAACACCACATCAGTGATGCCACCATTCTTGCAACTCGCATGATCAATTGTGAAGTTTTGCCAAACATCTGCTTTTGTGTTCCTCAGAAGAAAGTAATGGGTTGGGTTTGGAATAACATGAGGGTGAGAAAATGATGACAGAATTTTCTTTCACTTATTACCCAGTGGCAGACACAGATTGCTATAACCTCTGGGCGATAATTTTCTTAGGATTGCTGAACAGTTAATAAAAGACATGCTTCTGAAGTCTAGGTGCAAATGCAGTTAACCAATCAGAAGATTCTTAAGTGCATGTCTTTATAATACAGAACCATTGTTCAGTGATAATGCTGGAAGGAAATAATGTAGCACTTTAATATATATCATGGCACTGAGTGATTATTACAATATTCATATATGAAAAAATTCTGTGATCTCACCCTCACTCTCATGCTGTTCCAATTAAACCAGTATGCATTTCTCTCTTATATTTTTTAAAAATGTCTAGGGAATTGTCCAAGACAACACTGGAAAAGCTGAAAAGCTGCATGTTTGTAAGAAACAAATCCATCATTAAGGAAACTCAGAACTGTCTCTTCTGGCCATAATACATTAACACACTTCCTCCGGTGAAAAAATCTGGCCCCTGTTGTCCTCTCACATCAAAATCCACCAACATATTCCTTAAAGGGGTCATATGATGCGATTTCAATTTTTCCTTTCTCTTTGGAGTGTTACAAGCTCTTGGTGCATAAAGTAGATCTGTAAAGTTGCAAAGACTAAAGTTTTTATTCTTTATAAAAGTTAAGAGTCAGCCACGCCTACCTAAAACGGCTCGTTCTAACACGCCCCCACATGTCTACACCACTATGTGGGAAGATTTGCATAACGCCGCCCAAATGTTCACGCAAAGAAAGAAGGCGTAACTTTTATTCTCGCTGTAGTATTGTTGCCGCTGCCGCCATGTCGTGGAGGCGCTGTGTGTTTCGTTGTGAAAGCGAAACTACTTTGTTTGGTCTTCCAAAAGAGGACGATATCTGCTTTGTCATGCCTGGAGCTGATCCGTGCTGGTTGCTGAGGAAATACAACAACTTTGCGCTGTGGATCGCCGGATCGGCTTTCACCAAGGACGAAGCGGAGTCCAGCCCAGGGACGTCACATGTGGTTGCCGCAAGCCCACCGCCTCTGCTCACTCAAGCCCTCCGGCCATTCCTCACTCTACCCCCCAGCCTCTGCTCACTCTACCCGCCGCCGGCCGTCACTCTAGCCACCGTGTGGTGACGCTGTGTTTCGTTGTGAAAGCGAAACTACAGTGGGTACGGAAAGTATTTCAGACCCCCTTTACATTTTTTCACTCTTTGTTATATTGCAGCCATTTGCTAAATTCATTTAAGTTAAGTTTTTTTTCCTCATTAATGTACACACAGCACGACATATTGACAGAAAAACACAGAATTTTTTTTTGCAGATTTATTAAAAAAGAAAAACTGAAATATCCCATGGTCCTAAGTATTCAGACCCTTTGCTGTGACACTCATATATTTTAACTCAGGTGCTGTCCATTTCTTCTGATCATCCTTGAGATGGTTCTACACCTTCATTTGAGTCCAGCTGTGTTTGATTATACTGATTGGACTTGATTAGGAAAGCCACACACCTGTCTATATAAGACCTTACAGCTCACAGTGCATGTCAGAGCAAATTATAATCATGAGGTCAAAGGAACTGCCTGGAGAGCTCAGAGACAGAATTTTGGCAAGGCACAGATCTGGCCAAGGTTTCTGCTTCACTTAAGGTTCCTAAGAGCACAGTGTCCTCCATAATCCTTAAATGGAAGACGTTTTGGGACGACCAGAACCCTTCCTAGAGCTGGCCGTCCGGCCAAACTGAGCTATCGGGGGAGAAGAGCCTTGGTGAGAGAGGTAAAGAAGAACCCAAAGATCACTGTGGCTGAGCTCCAGAGATGCAGTCGGGAGATGGGAGAAAGTTGTAGAAAGTCAACCATCACTGCAGCCCTCCACCAGTCTGGGTTTTATGGCAGAGTGGCCCGATGGAAGCTTCTCCTTAGTGCAAGACACATGAAAGTTTGCTAAAACACACCTGAAGGACTCCAAGATGGTGAGAAATAAGATTCTCTGGTCTGAGATATAACTTTTTGGCCTTAATTCTAAGCGTATGTGTGGAGAAAACCAGGCACTGCTCATCATCTGCAGAGTACCATCCCAATAGTAAAGTGTTCTGGTAGCAGCCTCATGCTGTGGGGTGTTTTTCAGCTGCAGGGACAGGACGACTGGTTGCAATCGATGGAAAGATGAATGCAGCCAAGTACAGAGATATCCTGGACGAAAACCCTCTCCAGAGTGCTCAGGACCTCAGACAAGGCCGAAGGTTTACCTTCCAACAAGAATGACCCTAAGCACACAGCTAAAATAAAAAAGGAGTGGCTTCACAACAACTCTGTGACTGTTCTTGAATGGCCCAGCCAGAGCCCTGACTTAAACCCAATTGAGCATCTCTGGAGAGACCTAAAAATGGCTGTCCACCAACGTTTACCATCTAACCTGACAGAACTGGAGAGGATCTGCAAGGAGGAATGGCAGAGGATCCCCAAATCCAGGTGTGAAAAACTTGTTGCAACTTTCCCAAAAAGACTCATGGCTGTATTAGATCAAAAAGGGTGCTTCTACTAAATACTGAGCAAAGGGGCTGAATACTTAGGACCATGTGATATTTCAGTTTTTCTTTTTTAATAAATCTGCAAAAATGTCAACAATTCTGTGTTTTTCTGTCAATATGGTGTGCTGTGTGTACATTAATGAGGAAAAAAAATTAACTTCAATGATTTTAGCAAATGGCTGCAATATAACAAAGAGTGAAAAATTTAAGGGGGTCCTGAATACTTTCCGTACCCACTGTACTTTGTTTGGCCTTCCAAAAATGGTCACGACTAGAAATCACTGGTTAAGTTGTATTACAACACTGTTCCAGAACACTCAACCCAATGGCACCACAATGCTTAAAAAGACCGTATAAGTCATTATAATCCATAATTATGTCCCCACTGGATGCAACGAATGTCTCGTTTATAATGGGTTTTCGTGTTTTTGAATCGTCGCTCCGGCCAGACAAGGCATCATCACAATAGGGTAAGGGGCGTAACATTTCCGTCACACGCTTGAGGTATTCCACCAATCACAACGCACCGGATAGCTGGCCAATCACCCCACAGCACCTCCGCTTTTTCGAAACGATGATCTTTGTAAAATCGACCGGCGTTTCAGAAAGGGGGCATAGAGGAGAAACAATATGGATGTTTGTATGTGGAAAATAATGTGTTTTTTACCTTAAACCGCATAAACACATTTTCATTACACCAATAATGTTCTTTTTAGCAACATGATTTGACCCCTTTAAGAACTGTTTTCACTTGTAAACAGTGCTCGATCTGTTAACATTTCTCTCCTGATTCAGTAAAAGGAGACTTTTTCACTGTAGAAATCAATATTATGGATGGAGGACTCATATTTTAGCATGAAGCAAAGGTTTGAAGTTAAATAACATCTTAATTATGGATTTGTTTCTTACATATATACAGCTTTTCACTTCACAAAACGTTAACTGATGGATGGAGTTGTGTGAATTACTTGTGAATTACTGTGATTTTTTTGAAATCTCATTCTGATGGCACCCATTCACTGCAGAGGATCGATTGGAGAGCACGTGTAGGAATGTAAAATTTCTCCAAATCTAAAGAAGCATCTACATCTTGGGTGGCCAGAGGGTGAAAATTTACATTTAAAATTTTGGGTGAACTATTCCTTTAAAAATAAAGGTTCCAAAAAGTTATTTCCACAGTGATGCCACGCACAGAAAAACCATTTTGGTTGCCCCCAAAATCTTTTAGTGAAAAGGTCTTAAAAGAACCAAGAAAGGTTTCATAGATGTTAAAGGCTCTACGTGGAACCACAGATGCCAAAAAGAACCTTTATTTTTAAGAGTGTATGTAAGTAAAAGTGGCTAGTATTTTGAGCGCATGTGATTCTATTTGACATATACACATTTCCATCCATGCTGTGCATCTGTCATGGTGATGAATGTTTACTGATAACACGGAGCTGGTCAGATAACACCACAAATGCTTACTGATTCAAACAAGCTTTTGACAAAGAGATAAATTGTTGTCTCACACACACACACAAATATTGTTACATTTTCCAGGACAATTTCCAGCAGCTGGTGAAGCTTTAGCATAAAGCTAAAGACTGTTGACATGAATCTGCAGCTTACAGTGCACTCTGACTCTGTCCGTATGCATCGGATGGGCTTTTCAATCAGACACTGAGTGTGTGTTAGCCAGAGCAGCTGAAATCCCCCAACACACAGTGTGTTAATCTACTCACAAACACTCACTCTTTGCCTGTCTCTCTCTTCTCCAGCCTGTTTTGTGATGCCACACTCAACAGCACCTCAGGCCCTGTACGCAGAGATGTCTGCTATCCTGAGTGAGAAAGACAGAATGAAAGAGGGAGAGGGACAGAGAGATTTAGAGTTAGTCTTCCCAGATATGAGCTCCTGACAAACCTGATATTTTAAAGTCACGTTGCTGAAAAAACAAAAGCACCGTTTAATATCCTGACAGTTTTTTTCATGCACGGCTGAATCTGATGAGAACACGTCCAGGTCACATTTTACCCCATAATAAAGCAAGACGACAAAGAAGAAAAGAAATCATATTTTGCATAATGAAAGAAGCCTATTTATTTATTTATTTAGGATTGTGACATTTCATGACAAGAAATTCTCATTATTCTCTATGGTGATTCTCATGGCTGCAATACAAAATATTTATTATTTAGATCAAAGGCAATACTAGAAATACTATGGTGTATAAATACCACAGAATAAAAAATAAAGAATATATGAGTATTTTTGCAGAAAAGCAATGAAAACGAGGAGAGGTAAATAATGTCACAATGCAAAATAAAATTTATAATACAAAAAATAGGCGTATTTTCTTTGTTCTTTTGATTTCTTTCTTTTGATTTTGGGCTGAAATACACTGTAAAAGTGTTTTGTCACATAACCTCAAGTGGTAACATCTAAATGAACTGGTTTACTAAAACAAGCTGAAAAATTGTATTGGTTTACCGTTAAATCATGTGACCATTAACCAACATCAGAGAACTGTAAACATGCAAATATGTTGCTAAATAATTTCAAAATTTCAGGGACACTTCAAGTAAATATTTTACGTCAAAGGGGTTTGGCTGATGAAAACGTTTGGGAATCCCTAATAGTACAGCGCTATATACAATACAGGTTTTTTTCAAAGCATCTTCACAGTAATAAACAAGAAAATAACAGTATTAATGTTGCAATGTACCTCAATTATGAAACAAATATAATCAAATATAATCTCAGCTGTAAAGTAGCTCTAAAAAGAAAATAGTGTCATTATTCAACTCAATTTAGTTCAATGTTGATTCATTTTAGTTCATTAACAGTCTCACTGATGCAAAGTTCATTAGTTATGAACCGAACTCATTTCAACTATAAAGAAGCTTTACAGAAGACAAAGTCAGTTCAGATGCACAAGCCACTTTTTAAAGGGAGATTCACTTGCATAATTGGCAAACTATTTAGAACTAAATCAGCAGTTCATATACTTTCTGCCATTCTTTCATACCTCTCTCACTCTATCTGGCTTTCTCCCCGTTTTCTTATACATTTCCCATTTTACATCCCCTCCCCAATCATTCATACATGCTTAGAGGCTGTTCTGTTATTCTTTCCTAGTCTGTCATTAAACAAGAAAGCCCTCCACAGCCACAGGAAGTCTGCTCAGCGGACGGAGCTGATTGGCTATCGGTCAGAATCACAGAGCGGAGCCGACATCTGCTGGGACCAAAATCCAAAACCAGATCATTTACATACAGTTTGACCTTCCACACAGCCCTGTGTGTGTATGAGTGAGTGTTACACACTGGTTTCATGAAGCTATTTATCATTCTTTCATGCAGAAAGAGGGAGACTAGAGCGGAGGGGGTTGGACATGTTGCCGCTCTGTTGCTTCAGGCCGTTGTGCATGTGGAGAAATTTCTGAAATTACATCATATATCACATAGCGAACACACATAGTCATACACACCCAGTCAAACAAGCGCACGCACACAGACACTATTGATAGATGGCTGAGACAGAAAGATACTTTACAGGTCCCTGAAGAGAAAAGCAGTCATTTTGTATTTAGAAATTTTGTGATATTTTGTGTCTCCCCCATCAGGATTCGCTCCTGTTCTGTAGGGACGGAACTGGAGCTATTGGGCAGCTGCGAAGGGAGACGACAAAAACAGCAAGAGCTCAGTGTGTATGATATGCTTTATTGAAACTCAACTGATCGGTCAGAGCAATAGAAAAAGCCTCACAAACACACACACACACAGGATCATATTGTGCCCCTGAAAACCACCCCACGTCACCATAGGAACACGGCTTGTTTCCATGGTGATAACTGAAGTTTGTAATTATGACCCTGCATCAACAGGTGAGAGTCAATTACTGTCACCCCCTATTCTACCCTTCTCCCTCACACACGCATTTATGCACTGCCTTCTGTTGTTTCCAGCATTTATGTGAGTGACTCTTTGTGCTTTAAAAAGCCCACAGATATTCCAGATGCTGAATCTAACTTGTTTCTGTGGCTCAAACTCCTCTGGGATCATAAAAATGACTTGAGATAAAAGCTTCACCCTGGATCCTTTTAATTCATTATTTATATAGCTTCAATGTTATAAAGCCTACTGACTTATATTTGATGCTTGATACAGGTCTCTGAATTACCAACCTGTTCAAAGCATTGCTGAACAACCTGTGGTACACAATCTAGCCTACTACATGCCTTCTGCCATCAGATTGAGTTTATACTTTTTAGCAAGTAAAAGGCCTTTTAGTATCATTCTAAAATATCCCCCTTTAGGTCGTGTCTTCTTGCAGTGAAATCTTTAATGACTTTTAAAAATGAAACAAATTTTTTTTTTGTTTTTTATATTGTTATTTATATTTATATATTTTTTAAAATCATGTTAAAATGTAAGTTTGAAATATGAATCAACAGGATTTTGAGGAACATTTCTTTGTTCATTTATCTCTCTGAATCATCATTGCATTACATGTTTTGTCCTCCGCAAGAGATTTCATCATAAAACTAAGCATTTAAATGTCATCTTACTAAGATATACTATTGAATGATATAGTGTGACAACTGATATTTATATTCATTTTATGTAAGTAGCTATAATGTTATAAAGATCTCTTTGATTTACATCACAAGCAATCAGAATTTCATCTTACCAAATAGCATATTTTTCTTCATTTTGGGCCTCTGAATAAAAGTGGTGTTTTTTTCTCCTCAAGTATGAGTTCCAATTCAAAATTCTGATGAATCAAATATAATGCAAACTGTAAAACATACATGCAAAATTCTTTTTTTAAGATTTTTTTTTAAAGATTTTTTTTTACTTTATCCAAATTTCAATCAACTGTTCCATCAGTAAAATATTATGAAATATTATATCATAGTATTATTCACCTAGTATTATTGTGGCCATATCCTACATATTTGCAGCATTTGAATCTTATAATGATGTTAGTCAAAGTCTCAGGTTGCTTACTAGTCCTGTAACCTATTTCTATTGCTGTCCTATTTCGCTCCCTATAAAGTCAGCAGGAATAAGAGTATCTTCTTCTGTTGTTTCGAAATAACCATATTTAAAGTTTATGTGCTCCTTGTTTTGGCAACCACGACTTTTTGGCAACCACGATTTTGCCAAGTAGGATGTGTTTGACCAATATTCCTAACTTCCTTTAAAATCAGAAGGAAATAATAGGTTGATGAGTTGTTCAAGTCCCAATTCTAGTGCTAACCCTAAAATCTGATTGTTATTCAGGCCCTGAATCGCATGAATATATCTACATACTACACCAAAATCAAACTTTCATTTTCAAAGGATCAAGAAAAACTCATTTTTTAATTTTAATATGGTGCCTTTATGTTTCTAAATCATTAGTCTCCATCACCAAAAACATTTAGATCCTCCAACAACCTGATAATTTTTTACATCAAGCTTTTTTTTTTTTAAATGTAGTTTCAATGTCAGAAATATAAAAATGTCATGAGAGAATCTCCTCAATATTTCTCAGAGGATATGAAGCATGTGGAGTGACCATCTCCCACAGCTCTGTCACCAGCGTAATCTCCGCTTTACTGCAGTAATATCACCTCATTCCACACAGAAATCTCCTCAAATGTCAAATAAATGCCACATCGAAAACTTGCGTGTCACCCGACTGATGTGCATGATCTGGATTTATATCTGGATGCCTCTAAATGCTCTACCTCAGAAAAAAAAAGAAAATGAAAAATGAGTTCATTCAGTAAAGCAAAGAGAAATGCACAGGGACACAATGTGCGAGAGAGATCTGTGTAGTCTTTTATGATCTGTGTGACAGCTATCATTGCATTTCAATATGTCTATACAGATATGAATGCTGATGTCCCCAAATGGTCTGAAAAAGAATGATGAGCACATTTACATATACAGGTTCCAGTTCTTTTTTCCTCCTCCTATGATTTACACTCACACATACACACACAAACAATGCTGGAACAGCATGAAATAAGCAGAGCATGCTGGGATTTTTTTGTTCACCGCGTACATGGGAGAATGCTTGAGAAGACTTTCATTAAAGGCTTTAATACATCAAGGGTTTTTAGCTGAAGGATTTTTTTTTCTGAACACACACACACACACACACACACAGGTAACATCTATGCATGCCTTCAGCGCTAAAGCTAACATTTACACATTTGTATAATCTTATCACATGTTGTCTTTGCATTCATCAACTCCTATAAACAAAGTCTTGATAAACAACCAAACACATTCATCCATTTATCTATCCTCTCTTTCTTGGAAGCAATTTCAAACAAAAGCCAATGTAACCACGAAACCTCATGCACTCTGTGTCCTGAGAAAACAGCCTCTGCTCTCCAAACATCTGCTGGTGCAGATGCAGATAAACGAACTTATGGAGTGAGTGATTCTTTACATGGGGCTTGTACTGTTTGACTTATTTTTGTAGAATCAAAATATAAATTGAAAAACGGCAAATTGGCGAAAAATATATATTGCGAACACAGATATTAAATGTATATTAAGATCAATATATTTTCAATAGGTTTTAGATGCTTTTATTTCCTCATATATTGTCCAAAAAATATTTTAAAAAATACATGTTCTTCCCATTGAAGTATATTTAATATATTTGAAACTATTAAGGTTTAAACAATTTTTTTTCAATATATGAAAAATATATTACCCTAAGTGGCACTGTTTACAACACATATTTAGCATGTTTTAGAATTAATACATAATTTTTGAATGAATGAATGAATGAATGAATGAATCAATCAATCAAATCAATGACATTTGTGGAGCATTAAAAATTTGGTTCTTGCCCATTTGCAATGTATTCACCATAACAATGCTAGAGTGATAAAGGTGGTTGCCAAGGCTTACTTTGTGGTCGCTAAGGAGTTCTGAGCAATTGCTAGGGCATAGGTGGTTGCCTACTGGTCCAAGTTAAAATAGTGCCCTAGATATGACCTGGGTCCCTCTTTCAATGTAAATCAATGGAATTTCACTCATGTCTGAAGCAGAAACAGTGTGTGACTATATGCATTTTTAGAATTACATGTTTGTTTAAATCTCAAACCTTAGTGTGAGCAATAGTGCAAGTGGAGCTTGTTAGTAACTTAAAAATACTGTAATTGTTGCTAAATCTCTCACTGGAGAGGCTGTCAAGGAGTTTTTCTGTCCCAGGATCCAAAATCACCACATAAACAAATTATCATATTGAGCTGAGTTTCATTTGTCCCCATTAAACAATGACTCACAAACCTGACGACAAATATAATATACTGCTCAACCCTTCTAGCAAAAACAGCCTTGGATATTGCATCACATCTGAAGCAACTCATAGGGGTTGTGCTTGCATGCTAATGGAGGTCGTTTCTTTGATTTGTAGACACATCAAACACCTCGTTTGGGTTTGTCATTTGGTTACAGCCATAGATTTGGATGGGGGAGTCAACTGTTCCACTAGTCATGCATCTCATCAATAATAATGTGATTAACATCCTTGAAGAATTTATAACAATTTGGTGTTCAAGATTGGCTACACCCACATTACTTGCCAATGGCCAAATTAAATCTACGTCAGAAGGTTAAAATGATAAATTTATCCTCTCAATGAATGGCTGAAGCATACTAAACGAAAGCTAATATGAAGAATGCTCTCATAATCTTGATGATTTCATTTCCTTTGTTGATGTGATTATACCATAATTACAGTGATTTCTTAATTGTTTATTGTATACTGGGACAATCCACAGTGAACACTGAGCAAAGTCCAAGTCAACATGCATTGCGTGTGTATGAGAAAATCAGAGTGAATGAGCAAGAGAGCTTCTCTCGGCATGTCATGGTTTTCCCAAGCGGAAACAACGACAAAGGCTTATTACCATGGTCATGTTCTCTGGAGAGAGGCAGAAAGAGAGAGAGACAGAGAGAGGGAGGGAGGAACCTGTGGGAATACTGTCTTTTCTCAGAGGGCGCTGTCTTGATGCAACGTCCTGACATACCCACCGCCCCAAAACCCCAACCCACCCCCACCAGCTGCCGAACAGCGGACTTCAAACCCGCACAGCAACCATTCTAAAAATAAACCTTTACACTAACAGACTTCTAATCTTCATTTATTCATGGTGTTCGGTGTTCATTAAATCCTCAAAGATCTGGTAATAATTTTCCATTTATGGTACTTTTTTGTCTTTTATTCTTTCAGTACTTAACACTTGACTGTTATTGTAATTAAACTACATTGGACTCACTCACTTTCCAATAAATCCTTTATGCTGCTAATATCAGTCTGACTCAAATAGCATCTCTGAAAGTTCTTAATGCTAGCAGCTTGTTGTGTTTATGCAGTGCACTAGCAAATCTTTATACAGTCATGCATAAATGTAAATGTAGCACACTACGTTTCTTTATAGTTATGTAGTGCACTAGCTGTTCTTTTTAGTAACAATAAAGATCTAACAAATCTTTATATTTAAATGCAGAACACTAAGAGCTCTTTATAATTACGTAGTGCACTACAGTTCTTGTATAGTGTTCTAGCAGATCATTATAGTTCTGAAGCACGCTAGCATTACTTTATAGTTATGAAGCACACTAATATTTCTTAAGTTATGTATATTTTTAAATTTAAATGTAGTGCACTTGCAGTTTGTTATAATTATGTAGCACACTAGCAGACCTTTATGATTGTGTAGTGCACAATTTTAGAGGTATATACTCTACAAATGTTTTTGCAGTGTACAAAAACCAAATTTTTTTTAACTTGTACTCTAAAAAATGCTGGGTTGTTTCAACCCAACTTTGGGTCAAATATGAACTAACCCAACTTTTGGATTAAAAATGTAATTAAAAAATGTAACCCAACAGCTGGGTTAGTCCATCTTTGACCCAAAGTTGGGTTGAAACAACCCAGCATTTTTTAGAGTGTATGTACACAAACAGATTCAAATAATTTTTTTCTACAGTGCTTTTCACAATACATATTGTTCCAAGACAGAATTACAAAGAAACTCCCTAAGATGGGAGGAACCAAGACTTGCTGGGGAATCCCACCTCTCTGGCTGGCACATGTTTAAACAAAGTGTTTTATACAAAGCATACAAATGTAAGTAAATATTAAACATAAATAAAAGGAACAAACAGAAGCTCCCATGATTAAATCTACAGTGAAATTAGCACGCAAAGAGTGTGAAGTACGAGTGTGCCTCACGCATGTGTGTCTATCACATTAAAGGTGTAGAGCGCATGTTTGATGAATGAGCAGTTAACACGCAGCTTGCCTTTCATTGTGCAAAAAAAGTGAAAAGAAAAGAAAATGTCAGTCTGCACAGAATATAATCGAACTATTGAAACTAAACATTTAATTCCAAAATGAAGTAAATAACAAATGGAACTAAAATCTAAGTGGCTGTGAATAAAAAAGGAAACAAGAAATAGAGAAAGAAAGATACTGTATAAAACAACACAGAGAGAGAGAGAGAGAGAGAGAGAGAGTGAATGAGAGAGAGAGCGAGCTAGAGAATGAGTGAGCAAAGAAAATAACTCTATCTCTCTTCTTTGAGAGATATTTTGCAGATATTTTGTGATCTTTGCAGCTTACTTTAGTAATCACCCTGAATTTTTAGGTATAAAGTTTCACACATACATTCTTGCTTATTAATGCACAGAGGTCAAATCTGTGTGCATGAAAGTAAGGGAGAGAGTGATATTATATGTGTGCGCGTCGTGCTTTATGCTAATTGTGCAAGAGATGGATGTGCAGCGCAGGTAACAACCTCCCTTGGGTACTACCCTTAAAAGTGTGTGTTTGAGAAAGGTAAAAAAAAAGTGTGTTGTTGTCTCTGCACATATTCAAGGAAGAGTGTGGGAAAATAGTGTTAGTGTGTTGTCATAAAACTGATAAATGCTGACTTTGTGCTTCTGTTACACCTAGAACCTTACCACACACAAAACTCTGCAAAACAAACACAACTATACATTAAATAGCAGAATACTGTGAACAAAAAGTACCATGGTTTTACTAATAGTGTTCAATTTAGAAATGCACTATGGTATTACAAAACACTAAAAGTCAAGTACTATGGTACTCCAGTGTACTTCTAAGAACACTATGGTAAGGCCATGGTACATGTCCAAAAACCATGGTAGTACTATAGTACAACCAGAAAAAGGTTAGTACCATGGTACATGTTCCAAAATCCACGCCTGTACCATCATAGTCCTATCATATGATTTCATACTAAGTAAATCTAAATCTATGTAAATATGATACCATGGTACCACCACAGTAGCCTACTTTTTCTATATAAGTAGAAAACCTACACAGTGAACTTAAATAAGAAATAAATAAGAGTGAACTTTAGAGCCGCAGAATCATTAGTATTCAAATAATGTAACATCTTCATTAATGTATTATATTATTTTGTTTCCAGAGAAATCTGGTTATAGCATTAATAGTTAATCCATTCAGCTCGTTAAACCGCAGTTTAATTAACGATATAATCAGTGGAGCAGGGCACCAAAGTCTGATGTTATTAAGCTTCTTAATTCTAACGTCTCATTAAGATAACGTGTTGGTTTTTAATCTAATTACAAAAGAGACTGAAGTCATCATTAAAAACAGGCACATCACTCTTAAAAATAAAGGTGCTTCAAAAGGTTCTTCAAGCGATGCCATAGAAGAACCATTTTTGGTTTCACAAAGAACCATTTAGTCAAAGGTTCTTTAAAGAACCATCTCTTTCTTACCTTTTTATAATCTGAAAGGTTCTTCAGATGTTAAAGGTTCTTTCTGGAACCATTTAGACAAAAAGGTTCTTCTATGGCATCGTGAAGCACCTTTATTTTTAAGAGTACTAGAGAGCGAGAGAATCTGTGTTCTTGAGTCTGTTATTTGGCCGACTTCAGTTGTTGTTTCAGGCATAGCTCTCAACAAATGTTTGTGCATTCAGGCTGATAAGTTAATTGAGACATCAGTGTGTTTTACAGCTTAAAAAAAAGAGGATGGTCACTGTGATTTTATAAAATATTTATAGTGACTGTGCTAAACACAAAATTATTTCAGCAGCACAGATTTGCTTACCACCTCGTCAGCAAGCGAGTGATGTGATGCAACAAAGAGCCCATTATAATTCATGAAGCTGTCTACACTGCATTTCTCATTCCATTTTGCATTGACTGTATCTGTATTCATTATGTTCAACCATTTATTCTTGTTACACCAAAGTTACTGTAGAAAATAATCAAACAAACACTTTTACTGCTGGGAAATACATTCATCATTAACTACACACCAACATGTGGTGCCAAACTCGCTATGAGTGACATACTACGTAATTTAGGCGAAACCCTGTTACCCGTTGTGGAATGTTTTTTTTTAAAAATTAGCTCCTTTTCTGGAGGATTTCCCTGTAATTACCATATTTAGTAAATAATGACAGCACCAGTTTTGTTGTTGTTTACCAAAACTCAAACTAAAACTATTAAAAAAAACTTTTTGTTAATTGAAATTAACTTAAAATAAATGAACCTAAATTAAAATATAAATACTAGACATATAATTAAACAAACAAATAAAACTGAAATAAAATAAGTTTAAGATGAATAACTAAAATGACTCAAATTAAAACTGAAATAAAAATTAATTAAAGCTAGACAGACAGACAGACAGATAGACAGATAGATAGCTTTTACAGCAGGAGTATGCTAGCATATAACAGCCAAGGACTTTTAGCTTGAAGTAAAGCCACAAAAGTTTAAAGTCACAAAAAAGTTTTGATTTCATGGGGTTTTTAAAGAGTTTCAAATCCTATTTGGGCTCCATTTGTGCAAAGTGCCAACCGCAGATGCATAAGAGAGAAAGACAGGAGAGAAAGCGAGGCAAGAGATAAATCGCTCATGCCGTACAGAGCTGATGTTTCTCTCAGGTAACTAAGACCAGCTGCTTCTTCTCCATTTAGCCTCAAGCTTTCTGTGACAAAGAGACACAATACCTCCCAAACGAGCTTTTAATTCAGTTCCGTTTGGAGGCAGAAGAAATGTCAGGAAAAGGGAGAGAGAAAGAAAAATTCCTCTTTGTATGAGGGGGAATAATTTCATTTACCACATCCAGATACCCTGCAGAGACTGGAAGCCGTCGGGCTGTTTCGTGTTATTTGTGTGTAATGTGTGTGTGTGTGTGTGTGTGGTGAGTATGTAGGTTGCGAGTTCTATATTGGACTGTTCTGAGCCTCAAATCGAGAAGTTCTCACAGGCTGTGCTAAATAACACTGAACACACAATCAGTCCAAGAACCAGAACAGCAGGATCATCCCCAAAAGTGAAGACATGACTGGCCCAGGATCTGCTCCTCTAACACTGGGGGGGAAAAAACATTATAGCAGAGAGCATAAGGCTGTTCTGGAATCAATAGTTAGCACAAAACATAATTACTGAGTGGCCTGATGATGATTTGCAGAGGTTTTGATTTATTGGAAGGGTGGAAGATGGTGCCATGATGTTGCAGTTATGTTGTGGGAAGGTTAATGAGGAGACTGGGGCTAGTGTTGAAACCAAATGGAAATATTTTTGTAAACTTAAATAAAAATTGAGGAAAACTGAAACTAGACTAAATATATTTGTATTACTTCCAAACTAACTGAAATAGAATAAAATGACCACAAATATAAATGTTTTTTTTTAATTTTGATATATGCCATTACTTGCCTGCATTAAACATGAAAATGATATTAGGTGATGGACTAGCTATGCAAATTACTAACTGTAAAATAAATACCAAATAAAACAATACTAGAAAGCTAGAAAAAAAGAAAAAAAAAGGTGGGCTGGGGGGAACAATTATAACCAAATATAATGAAACTAGAAAAAAACAACTAAAACTAAACTTAAACTAACAATTATAACTGAAAATGATTTTTTAAAATAAATAAATAAAAAATAAAACAAAAATTGAAACTTTTTTTGAAATATGATACGATAATATGATAACAGAATAGTTTGGAGGATATAATTTACTAAATAATAATAATAATAATAACACGATGTTAACCAACATAGATTATCACAACTAAAAAAAAGCTCTTCTGATTCAAAGCCCCTGTGACAACCTCCTTGAGGTGGGAAAATAGCCATTTAGACCCAAACCAGTGTCTTAAAGCTCCTAGTCTACAGGAAGTGATTGGTCCCCATTTCCTGTCCTGGTACCGAGATAACATTGTATCCAGCTGCAAAAGCACTTCCTGTCTCTCTCCCTCTATGCGTGTCCCTGAAGCTCCATCTTAAGAACAAACTAAAAATAATCCACAGATGCTTTGTTCATCAGCTGTCCTTCTTGAAGAGGTGATGTCAGACCAGCAATTAGTTCAGCACAATGGGATAAATATAGCTGGGGGTCGAAGGCAAAACTCTCATGAACAGCAGCGGTCCTGCTGTGGAGGGCTTCCCCTTCTGCCTGAGCATGAAAAATCCATATGACAAATGAAGGAACGGGGGAAGGGCGTTAGAAGAACTTTAGAGAGAGAGGTAAATGCTCTTCCTCTCTTTCAGATGACATCCTAGCCTTGCTAGAATCGTCTTAAGTGGATGTGAAGGCCTCTTAATGAGCCATGCTGACCGTTCACCATCGTTAACCTAGTTAAAGCACGTCACACAAATGCGTTAGAGGACTGAATGGAAACGCTTATTTCATTCAACTGTGGTCTGATTGGCTGACTGTATCAAATACAATGGGGTCAAACGTCAAAGTGCTTTTTTATTTTTGTTATTACAAATTATATTGTGAAAAGTGAATTTAAAAATGAACACAAATTTCATAATGTTTTATTATTGGGTACGCCCCACTTTTCCATACATAACAGCAGAACTTGAGCTCACACATGGAATCGGACCTTATAGCCTTGTTCAGACTGTCAGTCCAAATCCGATTTTGTGCATATCCGATTGGAATCTGATTGAAAGAATTGACTGTCCACACTGTGTATTAGCAACTGTTCAATTCCGATTTGTGTGTCCCATGGCGCTCTTTTATTTTACTGAATATCTGCATTGGTTTTCGGATTTGAACTGACAGTCGGAATAAGGCTTATAATTCCACGATTTGAATAATTTAGAACTTAATTCACCTAAAAATGTATCTCATTTACTCACCCTCATGTCATTCCAAACCTTTATGACTTTCGTTCTTCTGCAGAACATAAAAAGATAATATTTCAAACAACACTGGACCCTGTTGACTTTCATTGTATGAGACATTTAAAAAAATATCACAATATCTTATTGTGTGTTCCACAGAAGAAAGAAAGTTCTACAGGTTTGTAACGACATGTTGGCGAGCAGTGCTGAGTAGTAACTGATTAAATGTGATATGGATTACATAATCAGATTCCAAAAATAAAGTATTTGTTGTTATTAGATTGTATTCAGTGTTGGGCTAGTTACTCCAAAAATGTATTTAATTACTTGTTACTACTCCTTTCAAAAGTAATATTATTACTTATTACTTTCTGGCAACAGTAATTAGTTTCACTACTAGTTACATTACTTTCTCTTCACACCCCACAGAAGTTGTAACTGTGTATCTTCCACATAAAATTCTTCTAACATGTTACTAACAATATATTTCTGCCTCATCATTTGACCAAAATCTGCATTGGATCGCAGTCAGAAGTTTTTTACAAATACTCAATGATGATTGATAGTGACTTTTAAGTAAAAGTGTTGTATTAATCGTCATGTGTAGCTAATTGTAGCTATAATTTCTCTGTTACCCATATACGAATTTTATATTTAATGAAGTATTTTATCAAAAGAAATCACATAAGATTTTTAATTATAGTAATATAATATACCACATGCTGATCAGAGGGATATGGATGGGCAAGTTCAGTACACTCGTAAAAATAAAGGTGTTCACCGAGCCATAGAAGAACCTGTTTGTTTCATGGTTCCATAAAGAACCTTTAAACAGGGACGAACCTTTCTGTTTCACAAAAAGGTTTGGTGGCGGAAAAGAAAGAAGGTTCTTCAGATTACAAAAATGTAAGAAAGAGGTGGTTCTTTAAAGAACTTTTGACTGATTGGTTCTTTGTGGAACCAAAAATGGTTCTTCTATGGCATCGCTTGAAGAACCTTTTGAAGCACCTTTATTTTTAAGAGTGTAATGCCAGAGTAAAGAAATGCCACAACTGACACACATGTGTTCAGATCAGCTTTTCTCCTGACAAAATCAATATAATGCAATATTTGTTTAGAAGAGGAATTATTGGATTTGGATTTCAATCAGTAGGGGTTGAGGATCAAAAGTAAATAAGTAAACTAGGTTTATGAATGGTAAATATAAGATATTACTGAAATTTATAATTAGTTAAACCACTAGTTACTGCAAAAAGTAAGATTTATACCGAAGCAGTTCTAGGGAACCAACCTTTATTTTGATGGTCCCTTTTGAACATTCGGTTGACAATAAGTAATGTTGCACCTATGTCTACTAACTCACATTAGAGCATTAGAAGACTTTCTGCTAACTCTTTATTGCCAACAGACAACAGACATTCAACTGACTATAAGTAACTTTGCAATTACGTAAACTTATTAAACCAATCCTACCAGTTATTAATACTCTATAATTACTCTAATGAGAGTTAGTAGACAGTAGGTGCACGAGTTACTTTAGTCAACAGAAGTGTTAAGGGACATCAAATAAAGTTGAACACCATTACGAGAATCTAATTATGCCTAACACTGATGGTATTACATTTTAAAATACTCGTAATCAGACAACAGTTACTTTTTTATTGATTACATATTATTCACTCAATAACTATAAATTATTCATATTGATTCTCCCTAATTTTCTTTTTCATCTTTTACATTTTCTTTCATAAAATAACCTACCGCTTACATACATTAAGAAGTCAGAAGTCAGTTGGCTATAATTACACAGAAAATTGAGAGGCCACACAGTTTTTGACCACTGGATTTACAAAAATCATTTTAGTTTTAAGAAGTTTTTTCAACATTGCATCAACTACTGATGAATAATTATCACTCAGTATGTTATTTAATCATGTATTACTATTTGTAAAATGAACAAATTTACGTTAATTCATGCAATGCATGGTACCCAAACTTTTTTTTGTCAGCTGAACCTCTTTCACCTAATAAATTTACTTGAAGTAACCCCTGAGATTTTAAGGTAATAAGTTAATAATTCAGCAACACATTTGCATATTAACAGTTCAAAAGTAATCTAAAAGTTACAAAAAGTAGTCTAATTTTATTACCTAAATGTGTAATGTAATGAATTACGTTACTAACTACAATTTAAGTTAATTGGAATCCCCCCCCCCCCCCCCAGTAACAGGACTATTCTAAGTAAGGAATGTTGTGTATTTTCTGGTTGAATAGAAAACATCATCTTCAATGTGGCCTTCAGATTTTGGAGCCCTCGTACCTCGCTCCGAGCTGACTAATCATGCTAGAAAATTTAGATGGTGAGTATGTGAAAGGTTTGCATTTGGCTCATGCATCTTGTCTGTCTATATTAAACATTGTTTTCTTCCGCCCAGGCATCATTTATACTCTGCCACAGCAATATAACCGCATATATGTGGAGATTCTAGTCATTTTTCAGTATGAGCAAAATTATCATCCACATAATGTTTCTGTATGTACACACAGTCACGCACAAAAAGGCTGTGCTGCGTTCGAAAGGAAATGAAGTCAGAAATGTGGTTTTACTATTCGCGCGTGTCCTTAAATAGCTCGATAGGAAATAAGTGACAAGACAAATGAAGAAATTGCATATTGCTGTTTTAAAATAAAATTAGAAGAGCACATGCCTTTGGTTTGTGACCGCACAACATATGATTATTTGACTGTATGTTTTACATATTCTGACATTGAACTGCCCTGTTGAAAAAACCAGCATATGCTGGTTAGGTATGTTTTGACGGTGGGATGCTGGTTTATGCTGGTCCTTTGCTGGTTTATGGTGGCCCTTTGCTGGTTTAAACTGGTCCTTTGCTGGTTTATGCTGGTCCTTTTGCTGGTTTATGCTGGTCATGTGCTGGCAAAGGACCAGCATTAACCAGCAAAAGGACCAGCATAAACCAGCAAAGGACCAGCATTAACCAGCAAAAGGACCAGCATAAACCAGCTTAAACCAGCATCCCAGCGTCAAAACATACCTAGCCAGCATATGCTGGTTTTTTCAACAGGATGGATGGAAAAAAGCGTGAATATGAAGGTCAAAAGGAAAGTTTAAGATGGATTCATATTCTTATTCCAGACACACAGAGAAAATTCTCTGAGGATATGACATTGAAAAGAAAGAGGGACACAAGAAGGGAGGGAGGGAGACAGAAAAGGAGACAGAGAGAAGCAGAAAAAGAAAGACGCGCTGATTGACTGACTCACTGTGTGGTTTGGTATTGCTTTGACTTGCTTCTGAGTTCTGACTGCATTTAAATACAGCCTAAAGCTAAAGAAACACAAGGGAACCTGTGTCTGCGTGTGTCTTTATCTCATATTCTTTTGTTTTCTCTACATTGTGATGTGGCAAAAGAAGCAAGCTATTATTTATCCTCTGAAACAATATGCAACAGATGGTTTATTGAAGCATTTGATGTGTCAGCCTGCTTCAGTACTAATTTCCCATCTGATTCCAGTGTTGGAGGTCAGAGATAATGTGCGTCGCACTGAACCTGGAGATTTGTGCAGTCTGTGTTTATCATTAACACGGTGTGAGTCACTGCAATTAATCCAGCCTGCACTGTCTCTAAATAAGCAGCTCATTTTAAACGACAACAAAAGCGAAAATCCTTCGCTTAGCTCGTTATTGCAAAGCAAATGTCATTTCAGCCAGAATCGATGTGTTTCCTGCTAGTTGCCATAGAAACCTCCTTCTGCCAGACTGGAGCTTGGTCACTCGGAAAAGTCAGAGTGAAATAACTGAAGGTGAATAATTAAAGTGGATGAGTGTGTTGACAGTGCAAATGAGCAAAAGGGGGTTCCACAACACAAGGGTGTTGCCTTAATAAGCAGCAGGCAACTCTCTAGAATTTTGAACAGAGATATTTTTGTGTTTGTGAAACTCCTAACTCACTCAAACAGGAATTTAGACAGTCACAAAAATACTGCAGTTATAATTGCCCTTGTAAATATTTATGAGCCTCAAACCCGAAAAACTGTAAATTGCCATAAATCCAAAAACACTAACCCATAAGCACAATGCTTTTAAAACAAATAGACCTCTGACTCCCATAATAATCTATAAACCTCCAAACATGTTCCTGTCATTTCCAAACAGAAGACATAAGAGCCCTCCTTTAGTGCTGAACAAGGTTCAGCTGTTAAATTATCTACTTGTGAGCTGCTACCATGTTTGTAGAACCACGAACTCTCTCGCACTCTTTCTATCACACAATGACCTCTGAGCTCACAGCGGTGGGAAATAAAATGTTTACAGCATGTGGAGAGCTTCATCTAACAGCTGATAAACAGCACTACGCACACACACAACACTTTTCAGACAGTTCATCAGCTCTAGGCAGCAATAAACACGGTTGAGAGTCTCTCAGTCGAGTGTTTAAATAATGATGAGGATGAGGGAAAGAAAAGCCAGGACTCAGGGTGTTGCAATATCCTGGCATGTCCGTTAGCATTAACATTCACTTTTTACTTCTTTTCTGTGGGTCACAAGTTTACAGACAATAGACAGGCATTTAAATCACTGGATCACGTGATGCACCCAATCACATCCAAACCACCAGAGAATTGCTCTTAAAGACAGATCTGGTTGCAGCAGCCGGTTCAGAGTATGAGAAAAACAGTTAGTAGTTACTAACCTACTAAAAAAGTATTTTCCATGCTGGTTCGGTGCTGGTCTAGCTGACAAAACAAATCTTAGCAGGTAAAGCTAATTGGTCAGTTTGGTCTTTCAGGTGAACCTGTTTGATCAAAGTATTTTTTGTTGGTTAAGCTATTAACCCTCGTGCAGTGCTCAAAATCCTTTACCTAATTTGGTGTTTCCAATTTAAAAAAAGCATTATTCGTGGATAATTTTGGAAATATTTACTCAAAAACTGAGGTGCGTAAGGTCAGATCAATGAGGGCTGTGATCAATCAGTTCCAGAAAAAGAAATACAAAACCTGTGGTAATTGAAATAAAACAAGTTGATAAAAAAAGATTGAATCCGATATTTGGTAATAATATAGCATAATCAGAAATTAATGAGCAAAATTTTGTAGGCTGGTCATTTTTGACTGGAAACTCTACGAGTGGTGTGGAAAAAATAAAACAAAGTACAAAAATTGTACATTTTTGGGAAGCTGTTATATCCTATGTGAGTAAAGTCAATAAGTTTTAATCTAGTGCAATAACATTAATTAGGATTTTCAGGAAAAAGAAAGTCCTTTCCGAGTCAAAATGACTGGCATACAACAAGAATGTTTTTTTGAGGGCAAACCAGCATCCATAACACAACATATGGTCATTTCAACAGGGTTAACATTTTGTCACTTACCCAGAGTTTCTTGATCTAGAGAGCAATGGTAATAGGTTAATCTCCTATTTATGAATCACTCCTTGACTTATTATCATTAGCCCAGACCTGTAACCACTGCACTAAAACCAGACCAGTATTTTTTCTCAACAATGATCTAAAAAACCGGTCCAATCCAGTGTAAATTGACCAAAGCACGGCCAAAAATGAGTAAAAGTTGGCTTTTGCGAGTAAAAAATGCCAGTTGGCCAAATTGGTTACTTTATAAGAAACTGCAACATAATATGCTGAACTGTAAGAATAATAGTCAGATTCTCGCTGATGTAAGTAACATGAGCAATTAAAAAAAAAATACACACAGTAGCTACTACAGAAAACACCTGATACAAATTGTCTAATAACAACTTTAACCTCACGGATGTATCAGAAGTGCATGTTTCCCCAGTGATAATGACACATCTCCATGACTAACACTTCTTTATTTCATATCTTTAAAATAAACATTTCACCCCCGAATCTGAGAACTTTTGTTTACTCACTCATGTCTTTCTTTCTTCCAGAAAATACAAAAAGAGAAACTTTAAAGACTCTTTTCCATGCTCTGATTTCCCATGCACTTCAAATGAATAGTGACAGAAGCGTTCAAGCTCCCAAAGTACCATATAGGTATCATTAAAAGGCATGCAACAGTTTTGTGCGATCTTCCCTGGTTTGTGTGTTTATGAAAAAAGTGAAAATGTCCAATTTCTTTATAAATAATTTCTTTGTGCCTGATCTTTCAAATGAATCATTGATTTGGTTCACAAAACTAGTTTGAATGACTCACTCACAAACTAGACTCATCTAGTTTTTGGGTTCAATGCATTGAAAACAGTCTTCAGCTCAATGTAAATATTGTAACAGATGTAACAGAATAATCTAATGACAAAAACAGAATCCATTTTTAGTAGATGTAAACCCCAAAATAGACACCACAAAATGATTTTACACCATTATTCAGGACTGTAACCCTGACTACTCAGAGGGTAGTGGCCTGCTGCTGACTTCTTTTGTTAGCGCCGATGCTAGTCAACCTGACAGGTTTCATCACTAGTCTGCATGCTTATCAGTCAAAAACATATCCATCCTTTGAGTATGTGAGACAGAGAGCGAGAGACATGGACATCCAGTGAGACAGTGTGTCAAAGTTAGTTTGAATATTAGCATTCAGCGTGCGACAATATGTTTGTATCTGTGTGCCACAGGAGACGCTCAGTCTAACAGTCTTTTTCCCTAAGGCAGGGCTCTTACAACATGGATAATAATAGAATTATTCACAAAGATGTAATTTAAAATGTTTTATCGCCTCACAGCCAAACAGACTCGTTTCCCCGCAAGCTTAAAGAGACATTTTAGTTTTAAGCATTCTAGTTTTGTGCTACCAAATGTGTCATATCAAGTCCTGAATATTGATAGACGGAAATAAGAAACAGCCCTTGAGATATACCCGATTAAATCTGCTACATTCTTCATGCTGTGCACATTTGCATGCATTTTCAAATCTCAAGTGCCTCTCTTGGGCAAAATCAGCTATTTGTGAGAATATGCTGTTCTCTGTAACTGCTTGAGAGACGTAAACCTGTCATTCCTGGCCCTCAGTGTCTCTTGTGTGAAAAGAAAAATAACGGTGTAGTCCAGTGGTTAATGTGGGGCAAACACTTTGGGTCTCTTTTTTCGTGTTCCCCCACCCCCCCCCCCCCCCCCCCCCCCGACCCCCCCCCCCCCCCCCCACCCCCCCCCCCCCACCCCCACCCCAACCCCCCCCCCCCCACCACCAACCCCCCCCCCCACCCCCCCCCCCCCCACCACCCCCCCCCCCCCCCGCCCCCCCCCCCCCCCCACCCCCCCACCCCCCCCCCCATCACCCCCCCCCCCCCCCCCCCCCACCCCCCCCTCCCCCCCCCCCCCAACCCCCCCCCACCCACCCCCCCTCCCCACCCCCCCCCCCTAGATAGCTACACTACCATTTTTAAAAGTGTGGGGTGAATAAGGGTGGGTTTGTAATATTTTTATGCTCACCAAGGCTGCATTTATTAGTTAAAAAAAACAAAAACTGTAATATTGTAAAATGTAAATACATTTAAATTTAAAATAACCGCTTTTTAACATAGATTTATTCTGACCCCCCCCCCCCCCCCCACAGGCAAAGTGAATTTTCAGAATCATACTCCAGTCTCAGTGTCACATGATCCTTCAGAAATCATTCTATGTGCTGATGCTCAAGGAAAAGTTCGTAGGATTATCATTTGAAAAAGTTATATGTTTTATTAATATCTGTGGAAACCATGTAAACTATTTTTTTTACGATTCTTGGAGTAAATAGATAAAATAAAACGTCTTTACTGTCACTTTTGATTAATTAATAAAAGATAAATAAGAAAAAACGACTAACATTTATTAAATACAATATATATAAATATATTACAGTACATTATATATATATGATTAGGGTAGATATAATGTTAGAGTGGTACACCAGGAGCAAGTTTTTCTGCAGGTTTGATTCTAGTAAAACAGTTTTACATGGCAGAAGGGACTTCGTAAAGTCTTTCTTGGACTTGTTTAACTAGCATAAATATCTAAAATTTAAAACATGATTTACTTGAAAAGCGACGCTGCGCAGGATATATTTGGAAATTTGTCTTGTGCATGGCGTTTTTTCCCCCCACTTGTTGTATTTTTTTATTTATATTTAGACAACACATGAAAAAGCCTGCCAGAGCAGCACAGGGATAAAAAAAAAATCCCCCACTCATATTAAAGATACATTTTCTGAAAACAATCATAATATATCTTATGCAGCGTTGCTTTTCAAGTAAATGTGTCTTGTATGTATTTTTTAGATTTTTTAGATATTTTAAAGGCAAAATTAAAAATTAGTTTTGCAGTTTATAAGAAAGATATCACCATTGATAAATGGGACACCTTACAATCTCACGGACTTCTTGGCCATGTTTGAGCGGAGATTACACGACCGATAGTCCACATCAATTTGAGATTAAGGACGGGGCCATCATGTTGAACATAACACAACAATCAGATTGTCCTGGTATAAACGCATCTGCTAAATGCACTACATGTGGTCTTTGAACGTAGAGAAACAGATTTACTGAAAAGAGCAAGGTTTGCTAAACAGACCGATGTGACAGCAGCTGGTAGTGCGTGAGTTATGACTCTTGTCTTGTGTCTCTGTCCGAAGTCACGATCAAAGCCGCTTTCTTTTCCCCTCTCAGGCAGAGAGCAGCAGTCCCATTGCTAACATGATATAATTCCAGTTAAGACTGACATATTTGGATGTGACCTTTGAGTTCAAGCACAGGGACTGAACTTTTGATCCATATGCAAAGAACCGAGAGGCCTCCGACATATTTCGGAGTTTAAAGAGGTAATACATCACGTTAGAGAAACCCCTTATGACAGCCACAAACACGTGAACACATACCACATACAAAAAGATGTAGTCTCTGTCTAGGCTGAACCTGTTCCAACACAATAGTGAGAAAGAGAAAAAAAAAGTGAAAAGGAAAGAGAAAGGAAGCTTTAAGCGTATGATATATCTCCGGAGATTGTAACAGGTGCTTTAACAGGTGCTAACTTCACAGCAGAAAAGTGCCAGATGATTTCTGACTGATGTGTCCGTATGTAGGCAGGATGGTCACTTAAGCCCAGGGATTTCCATTCTTCTGAGGCAGATGATCAGATTATAGGTTTCATGGTCTGAATGTATCTGGGTGGTTGATGCATAATATTGTGTTCTCAGACACAAAAATTTGGTTGGCCACCCTGAATGTGAAACTACTGTGCAATATATTACAGCCAGTTAGCATGTTTATTTGGCGCCTGGTGCTGCAGAGACAGAAGCCAAGCAAATGGACAAAATGTCCTTTTGCTCTTTGCAGTCTAGACCTTGTCATGTTATCACAACATGGGACATGGTCTATGTTCCTGAAGAATTTATTCAGGATTTTAGGTTTAAATATTACACTTTATATTAATTAAGTGGCCTTCACTACTATGTACTTACATTTAAATTAATTTGGTACAATGCACTTAATGTGTACATACATTTTTTAAAAATACCTGCATGTAATTACATCTGTAATTAATTTCTGTACTTACATAATTACATTATTGATCCATCCCTTACACCTTATACCATCTTAAACCTACCAATACCTCCAAACCTGTCCCTAACCTTACCCGTATCCCACCTCAATAGCAGCAAAAGTGTTTTGCAATACAGTATGAACATAAGTACATTGTACTTATTTTTTTTATGTAAGTACATAGTAGTTAAAGGGTTAGTTCACCCAGAAATTGAAAATTACCCCATGATTTACTTACCCTCAAGCCATCGTAGATGTATATGACTTTCTTCTTTCAGACGAATCCAACGGAAATTATATAAAAAACACCTGGCTCTTCCAGCTTTAAATGGAGTGGATGGTAGCCCAGAATTGAAGTCCAAAAAATGTAAACCAATCCATTATTAAAAGAAGTCACACAGCTCGGGGGGTTAATGAGGCCCTCCCGAAGTGAAGGATGCCTTGCCTGTATACCCCTCACCCACCACTTGTCTACGGTTAATCTATCACTCCGTTAAACTGTGGATGCGGCGTTAACGGAGCGAGTGACGTCCAGAGGATGACGTAGGCGGGCGTAAAATACCTGTGAGAATATGCTAGTCTTGCGAGAAACAAGTTTTGTTTACAACAAAGGAAAACCATTGTTCTCTTGGCTTATTTTGAAATCCTCTGACATTTTTCTTTACAGATCCTTGTTTTGTACTTCTAATTCGTAACCGGTGTTTTGTTTTGCTCTCTCCTCTGTGCGCTTCACGGATTGGGTTCACGTCCGCTTCGTCAACGCGTTTGCCTACGTGCTACGTCCTCATGCAGGAGACACTCTCCGTGAATTGTGTATGACAGTTAGCGGAAGGTTAGAGATTAAGGTTAGATAAGTTGGAAATTATGGGATATTTTCTTACACACAAAAGCAATCGCGCCGCTTCAGATGGGCCTTATACCCCCACCCGAGCGTGGTGGATTATTTAATAAATAAAAGTTGGGGAGGAGAAAATTTTTTGGTTCACAATGTTTGGACTTCAAATTTTGGGCCACTCCCATTATAAAGCTTGGAAGAGACAGGATGTGTTTAATCTGAACTGCATTGTCGAGCAGCTCCGCAAAGAGACACTGGTGTACACTCACACTAGGATGGCTTGACGTGAGTAAATCATGGCGCGCACTTTTACAGCTACAACGCGGTGAAACTATCCCTTATAAGGCCACCTAAATGTAAGTTGGCTAAAAGGAAAAATAGTTCAATATAGCACAAATCATGAAATACATTTGACATAGTATGATTTGGTGCTCAAGTAACATTTCTTATTATCAGCAATGTTGAAACATTTGTGCTGTTTAATATTTTTGTGAAAACAATTATACATTTCGGCATTCTTTGATGAACAAAGTTCAAAAGAACAGCATTTATTTTAAATAGAAATCTTTTGTAACATTATAAATGTCTTTACTGTCACTTTTGACCAATTTAATGCATCCTTGCTGAATAAAAGTATTAATTTCTTTTTTTATCTTACCAACCTTTAAGCTTTGAATGGTAGTGTACATAATAGGTGTGAAATTTTTCGCCTTTTTACCTTCACTAGTTCATTTGTTCCTGTGGTGTGAAAATACTAATTTTTAAAAGTCTTTAAAAGACTTTCAATTACTATGGACCTAAAAAATTTGAAAATGCTTAAAATAATTTTGAATGGAACAATGCATGTCTCACAGCAGGACACTTCAACTTTCCACCTGAATTACAGCTATAATTGCAGGTTACCGTGTAAGAGTTTAGACTAATTTCACTGATTGAAACAGTGAAGCAGATTTCTGAGATCTTCATGTGAACACACATAACAAAAGATCCAAAGTTTGTGTTTTATCTGTCTGTGAAGAATATCTGTGTCACGATCTGGCCAGCTGGCAGGTTTCTCCTCCAGACTGTGAGTGACACACAAAGCTGTCATGTGTAACTGGTGACACAGTTCTCCATGCATGAACGATGACGGGTCATCTGTGTAAAACATAGCAGTCGGCACTCAGCACAAACAAACCTATTATCAGCGGCCTGGGCTTTTAGCATAGCAAAAGATTTAAAAAATCTATTGCCATTTACTGATCATACATTTACCCTGGGGTGGAATATTCTCTATGCTCTGATCCCGGACTCGTTTTCCATCACTCCATGGACAGCAAAACTGATCCCTGATCAGAGGAAAACAGCACTTTAACTCAACAGAAACTGTGTCATGATCCTAAAGCATTTCCTGCTTCATATGACTATAACTTTTGCCTGAAGACATCTGCAATTAGGACAAATTTCTGCCGGTGGGGAGAAAGAGATGGTGGTGCAAAACTGGGTTGTACATCTGTTCTGAAAAACATAAAGCTGAATACAAATACTAAAAAGTAACTAATCACATGATTGTGTATCATAAGGATTGTAAAATAAATAGGCTTATCAACTTTTAAAAAAGGGGAGACAATGCCTACCATATATTTTGTTGCTGATGTCTGATGAATGACGGCACCCATTCACTGCAGAGGATCTATTAGTGAGCAAGTATAATGTAATGCCAAATTTCTCTAAATCTGTTCCTATGAAGATACAAACTCATCTTGAATGGCCTGAGGGTGAGTACGTTCTCAGCACATTTTCATTTTTAGGTGGACTATTCCTTTAAAAACATTTTACAGGAGTTGAATGTTAATTTTATTAATAAGCATTTATTTTCAGACAACTGTAACTACATTATCCGATAAATATTAAATCTACACTTCAACTCAAATCAATATTTAAAGCAATTATTTTATATTGCCAGGAGAGAGAGACTACCAAGTGATGAGAGAGAGACTACCAAGTGATAAGAGACATAAAACTAGCATTGAACAGCACTCATTTATACACTTCAGCAGTCAGTCATCATATAGAAATATCGGAATGCCGCAGTTGTCCAATCAACATCAAGTATTCCAGTTTTAAAATGATGTATTATGAGGCTGGATTTCAGTGATTTGTACTTTTTACATGCACTTCCATGTGTCCTCCCCCACCTCTTAAATGGTTTTCTTAGCAAAGCTGAAATTGGAAATCTAATAAGAGCACTTTTCATTGACAACCGCTGGCTGAGGACTGAAGTAATTGGCTGTGAGAGTCAATCTCTTCAAGTGGAGTGAATGAATGGCCACTGAGAGTCAATACCACGCTGACAGAGAGACTATTTCAGTGTGGAGCGAGAGAGCGAGGCATGCCGTGGTGGGCTGATTGTCCGTTGTGGACGTGTTCATTAACCTCTGAAATCTCTCTCTGCTTCCCACAATAGCAGGACCATTCATTCACCGGTTGTGGCATGAGAAGGATGGCGTGATAAATGAAGAGCAGAGATAAACAGAAAGACCGCGCTGCCCTGACACGATGAATGAAGCTGCAATGTGTCCAATCGGGAGCTGAAAACAAAATGCATCTTCATTAAATCTGTAGTATGACAAAACACGGGGACAAAATGGGAATAAACGTCAATGAATGGTGATTTGGGAATGTAGGTCACTCGCTCTCTCTGTCACTCCCCATCTCTCTCTCTTTTCTCTCACTGCATTGTCCTCTGAACTATACAATTCTTTGCTTCTTTCTCCCTTTTGACCCTCACATGATAGAACACACACCCCTCAGATCTCCGGAGGAAATGACAGGAGTAGAATACTGAACTAATCTTCAAAGTCAAGTTACAAATGAATAGATAGATGTTAAAATTTGAAGGATCTAAAAGGACTCTATGTACTATAAATAAAAGTCTGACCTTTTTGATTTGATCATGTTTACATGGCTGGCGTAAAGTCACATGATCACAGTTGGTTGAATCCAGTTTGCCCCTCTACAAACTGATGCCCATGTCAAAGCTCAAAAAGAAGCATGTGACCAGTGAGAAAACAAAGAGCTACATTTTTGAATATGTAACTGATTATTTCATTATAAAATTGCAGATTTCAAAGTATTGTTATTACGAAGGAGAAGAAAAAAATGTATTACTGGTTTGTTTCCCCCCTTTTTTCTATGGAAAAAAATATATAGATATATACACATTTATATAGTATACACATTCAAAATACACAACCACCACAAACAACACATACGTATTATATTATAATATTATATTACACACACACACCACACCACACACTACAACACATTAAACTACACACAAACACCACATCTCTTCTGGGTCTTACTGTGAGCAGTTTTTTTTTTGAGCAATTTTTTATGCTTATATTCTGTATGTAATTTTACACAGGGTTTACAACAGTAGACCCAGAATAAACCAGATTACTTTCAATATTACATCTTTAAAACTTTTTAGGCATAATTTATTCATTGGTTGATCCAAGGAGTAAATCCTCAGCTCACCTAGCAGGTCATGACTGTTAACAAACTATTAAAAATATTCTGTTGTTAATAAGATCAGATTAAAATAAAGATTAAAATAAAATCTAGCAATTAGGATAAAAAAGCTTTAACGCAAATTAGAACATGTTTGGGGGGCCTTGGGGCAAGGGCTGCAAATACAATACAGTAAGTGTAAATTTAAGTACTAAAACTGCTCAAATTAAACTCATAAAAAATATGTCTGTAGACACCACATTCTAAAAACAAAAAAAAAAAGGACACAAGAACGCAAACACTGAAATATAAAAACAAATAGTATTATATATACTTGCTGTATATTATATATTATATACATTTTACCTATATAAACTATATATAAAGTACTGACTAAGACATATAATACTGACAGTCTTTACCTGCATTAATCTATGTTTCTCTTATGTCTGTGAACTAACCCAGTTCATTAAGCCACTGATCCAAGGACTGCTAAACAATTGCCTTAGCATCTCTTGAAATTACTCTCCAAACTTGCTCCCCTGCACACTACTTTGTCTCCGAGATGAGCCTGTCAGCCTCTCCTGCAGTGTGTGTGCGTGATCTGCCCCAGGGTCAGAGTAAGCCCTTTTTCATTTCTGAATTTTAAATCTCAAACACCAACAAAAACATCATCTATGCTGAAACACACATACACTAAACCTCTCTGCCCCTCTCAAAAACTCATAAATACTTAAAAGAACTGGAAAAAATTAAATTCAGGAACATCTGGATATTGCTTTTGGGTGCCAGCGAGAAATATTCACTGGGTTTTATCTTATTGTTTATGTGTGAAAGAGAAAGCACAAGAAGAAAATAAAAAAAGTGAGAAAAAAGAAAGTGTGTGTGTCCGTGTGTGTAATTAGCACATCTGTTGCTAGGTTCCAGGTGAGAGTGGCACCTTCAAACATCTGGAGGAATTTGCGATCTGTCTCCAGCCAGCGCCTCTTGCCTCTTCTCCCTCTATCTCATCTTTATCTTATCCTTTCACACTCTTATCCATCCTAGCTCCGTTAAAATTTGAAAATATAAGCCAACACATTTTTAAAAATGAAAAAAAGTAGTTGTTTCAGTAGCTATAGGAATTTTATGGAATTGTCAGGGAAACGCACACTGGACATGGACCCCGGCAAGTTAAACCCAGCCCATCCAAAGCACTTTATTCATAGAACTAAATGAAATCACAGGCAGCGAGAGGATATTACAGAGATGGGAGATGAATGGTGAGTAGCCACACACACTATTTAAAACAGTTCCACTAAGAGATAATAACACACTTCCCGTTGTTTGTAGGCCGTTCACGGAATACGGGAAGGAGAATAGTTGGAGAATCGGATAACAGGGATGAGGATTGCGGACTAAGGAGGGAAGCAGTATTAGGTAAGTAACAATCCAAACAGATGCAGTCTTTGCCATAGATGAGACCAGACAAAGTGTGTGTGTGGAGTCCTCTATCTGGTAGTGCGTGCTTGGTGACAGTGGTGATAATTCAGTTACTACAGTCCATTGACGATGTGCATGCCGCGAGGTAAGGGTGGAGAGCCTCGGTGAGTCAGTAGGACCCCGGCGCGAGCCGATTGATTCTCCCTATATTCACTGACTCTGTTTGAGGGTGCAGGTTTCTCAGGTTGTTGAACATTGTGCGAAAGCTTAGTCAGTAGTCAGGGTCTTCAGTAGTAAGCACGGGAGCTATGATACTCATACCATGAAGACGCCTCCACCTCCTCTTCGTACGTGGCTCGGGTAAGGAAGTACATCACCAGGCTCTATGGTAGGAAAGGGGACACGGGGAGTAATAAGGTTAGAAACATGGAATAACGGGTATATTAACTGCCTTTTCTCCTGTTAAGGTTCACGGGAGTTTTAAATTTTGGCACCAGGATACGGGATTGCATCTCGTTTTATGATCTTCTAAAGGGGACAATTGATCCGATGACCTCAGCTTCTCGCATGGCTTAACGAGCAACCTGATGTTCCTGTTGAAAGCCATTACCTTTTGGATTGGCGTTGGTATATTGGGAGCTGTGATCTCTTTTTTAATGGAACGATGGCATTTAGGTGCTTTTGCATATACGGTTTGGCTCCTGTAGACCTGATGATGGTCGTTCAAAGCCCTTCACTTCATTGAAACCAGTGAACTTCACTGTAGTATGTCAGGAAGGTTCCGGGATCCATAGGAACATTGGTGGTGATAGCAGAGTACGCATGGAATGTGGAGTGTAAGAACGTGTGTGCTGGCGCAAGAGTTCTGTGCGTACGCGCCCAGGTGAGATCTTTTTCTTTTGTTTTGTTTTTTTTCTGGTCTCCAGAGTTCTGGTGTGTTTTGGAGGTTCGGGGGAAGCATCAATTTCTCTGTTTCAACTGTACCATTACTTGTTGTTGCCGTTTAGAATGAGGCGTGTATCCTAGAAGACAGACTTACGGTCACATCTCCAGGTAGCTTCATAAGTCTCCACAAATGGATGATAAACGGATGAGGCTCTCGGGATGCCTACATGGAACTGAGAACTGTAGTCCATTAAGTTGGACCTAGAGGAGATGGATTTCTGGCACAACGGAATTGAGGGAGCTTTCGTCATACAATCACACGTAGGGAACTGACATAAGAACATCTACAGACCCTCTGTCGATCCAAACAACTCAAACCCTCGCAAGCTCATGGGTTTAATATTTTTTTACAAGACTTGATTTCAAGATCGCATACCATCCAGGTTCCAGAATGCCGTGTGCATGCGCTGCATGTGCATCACTCGCTCCGCCAGAGTCTTAATTTGATAATATTTCACAATATTAATGTTTACTGTATTTTTGATCAAAGACATACAACCTTGAGATATCTTTAAAGAACATAAAAAAAAATTTTGTATTATCTTGCAGCATTGAAAAATGTCTTAAAACACAATTTCAGCACAGAAAATCAAACAGTCTTTCGTTAATCGCATACACAAATGTTCGATTTTTTTCCGGAAGTTTAAGAGCTACGTTTCACATTCTATTTAATTTGACCATTTTTTTTGGAGTGTGTTAAGACAGGAGACGCATTGTGGGAATATCGGACTTGGTAAGATGAGTGAAAGCTCGACAGACACACGCAGAATCAACTTTTGAGGAGGAAAAAAGTCTAAAGATGTCAGTCCCCAGAGGAAGGCGGATGATTAATGGACGATGTAGAGCTTGCTCTCGCACACACGCAAACACAAAGTGTACGGTAAACAGAAGAGCATCCCCTTCCTTTATTTTACAAGAGTTTTGTACAGTCCAAACAGCTGCTGTGTTTCTAAACAACACCGATTTCTGAACAGCGTATAAACAACACAAAATAACAGACACAAAGGCAGAGACAAAAAGCGAAAAACCCTGTACACAGTCCTGTAAACAAACTAACACAAAAAATAAAGAAAATCAGACATGAATCCACTGGAAACTCCATATCTCTACCCG
>JADLZN010012075.1:0-34479 GCA_018155175.1 Sinocyclocheilus anophthalmus | reverse complement strand
TTGGGATGATAAAGAGAAACCTTAAGTGGCTTCTTCAAGTCTACGTCATTGTAGACTGTGAGCTCCCGGAGAGCATCGCTGACTAAGAGGTTCCTTCGTACATGGAGAACCAGGAAAGGGTTTCTTGCCAGCAAAGGTTCCATAGTCAACAGCATGAAGACGTTGTGCAAGTTAGCGCCACTTACTGCCATCTGAACAGGAATCAAGCAGGCAAAAAAAACTCAGTCATAGAGAATATTTCATAGAGGAGAGCAATTTCTCTGTATCCACTCATGACAATCCAACAGCAACTCGTGATTTGCAATGGAGAATGCAATATGTATCCTTTACACTCTTTACTCTGGAGTAATGCAGTGTTGAAAAGTTGCGGCCTTTACCATCACAGGGAATAAATACATTTTAGTAAATCTATTCTGATTGCAATAGTTTTCAGTTCAAATTATAAAATATTTGCACAATTGCGTAGCGGAGATGTCGATCAAATAAATGCAGCCTTGGTGAGAAGACACTTATTTCAAAAACTGAACGGTTAACAACTCAGTACAAGAACAATCCTGAAGCTAACGTGAGTGTTAACAAGTTGTTGTTGTTGTTTTTTACCTGCATTTGCAGCTCAGCATCTGTTTGCAGCACGGTTGTCTTGGCTTGTGCGTTCAATATGAACGGATAGGCACATAACGTGACAGAACCCTGGGAAATAAGATTCGGATTATCACAACTGTCTACAAACAAACTGATATAGAGTTATTCAATCAACATACCTGCACTGGAGGGTATCGCATTTTCTGCAACAAGACAAAACAAGGATGTGTTAAAATCTGGGGTACTTTATTTTCAGCTTTAGATAATCAAGATTTTAGGCTTTTTTTTGTGTAACTATGACATTTTGTATGCACAATGGGGTCTAGCTCATGTTCACATTAACATATAGCTTTTGCAGTTCATCTGCAAAAGGAAAAGTGACAAGGAAATCTACGTATGTGCAGCGATATACGCACAATATCAGCTTTGCGCAGAAACCATTTGAGGTAGTCTTCCTGGATGTCCACCAGCCTGGAGATATCAGGGATGTAGAAGTGGTTGTATTCCACACGATGGACTTTCAGATTGACCTGCACCAAAATATTTGGATCAACACTTAGTTTATCATTTAACAACGCAAACAAAATTAAAACAAGCTTGTCTGCAAAAACAGATGAAAAACAGCAATTCAGCTCTGATGCTGGAGAATATTCAATCGAATAGCTTATTAATTAGTTAATCATTCACTATTGTTGTGTGGATTTTCGCCGTACCTTGTGTAGTTTCTCCAGCAGTCGTAGAGCTGCACTGGTGTAGCTCTCCAGAAACACAGGCATCAGGAGCGCCTTCCCACCAGTCAACAGAAACACAACAATGCTTTTGTACATCTCCACTAGTCTGGAGAAAACCTCGCAATCCATCAGAGACCACCAGTTATCTGAGAAATGAGAATAAAGATGAATTTCAAAAGCCCTTTTGATCTTGAACTTTGATCAACTTTGTAACTAAGCAGCTAATGGTGTTGCTAGAAAGCGGAACATGTACATACCGAGGACTTTGCTGGGGTTGGCGTCCAGTCTGAGGATGGCCATGGCTAAAGGGATGGTGAGAGAGATGTAGTTTTTGGAGTCCTGGAGAGTGGGACATTCAGACAGGATCTAGGGTAGGTACGCTGGCGTCCACGTCATGGATTGAGGGAGAGAAGGGAAGCTGGGGCTCAGGGAGACTCTCAAAGTCCTCGTGGCCTAGAAGGAAAACATAATGTACGGAGGCGGTTATATTAAAAATAATTACAGCGACTGAGTCCAGTAAGGTCAAGCAAGAGTTTTGTTCCTGAGGACCAGTACGCAGTATGGGAGACAGTAGGGTAACGTCACTAGGCGGAAGATAATTGAAATTACAGCAAAAAGCATACATTTCTTGAGACGATGTGGCCTCTTAAAAGATACGATACCCATATATGATACTATTAGTTTAAAGAAATATATTATATGTGTGTGTTATTTATAATTCTTGCCTCGGAAAGTATTTATTTTCTCGCTGCATAAGCATGTATGCTGAGGGAAACATAAAACTACATTAGTTAATGGTAATATAACAATAAATTCGAGTTTATAAACAGAAACTAATGCTTTTATCTGCAAGGAGCAGTGAATTTGATCAAACGGACAAGTAAGACAATGTATACTGTACAAAACATTTTTACATATTAAACTTTCTATAAAAAAAATCACAAAATAGTAAGCACGTTTCAACCTTATTAATTTACAAGTAAAGGAAGGAGATCAGTTAGCATGTAGAGTGATTGAAGGCAATGGACCACTGAAACGTAATGATGATGCTGAAAATTCAGCTTTGCCATCCCATGAATAATTTACATTTTAAAATATATTACAATAGAGAACAGTTTCTTTAAATTATAATACTATTTCACAATTTTCTGTTTTTACAGTATTTTTGCTCAAATTAAATGCAGCCTTCGTGGGCACAATAGACTTTAAAAAAGAAGAAAAGAAGAAAAGAAAAGTCTGCCAATTTTCACCCTGTTAACACACAAACAAGGCTTAGCTCGAATGTTTCAGAAACCTGATGAAGTCTGCAGCAGAGTAACTGCCTTCCAAGTATGCAGTGCTTTAAAGACCTAAATAAATGATGAGATAAAGCCAACATATCTAAGCGCACACACCTGCTCCAAAAGTCTTGCGAAGGCTGGTTTCATCAGCGTCTCAAACAGCAGCCTAACAGCATTGAAATCGATGCCAGGGACTTTGGGGTTGGTTTTGAAATGCCCGTCATCACTGTGAAAACAGCAGGTGGAAATTAGTCTCCAAATAGTTTGAAATAAGCTGTAAAGCTATACGCATTAAGAAATCTGATACTGTATTAATTTAATAATTTAAGATTTGAAAATGGTTTGCATTTCTGTATTAGTTACTATATTAGTTAAAACTGTTTGGAAACATTTAACAGTGAGATTTTGTATCTCCAAGCAAGTTTTGGGTCATGGCCTTGGAACTAGTTAAGGAACAGGTGAACAAATAGTTGGATCTGAGGTGAGGTGATTTAAGGTCTTTCCTCTCCATTGCTCTTTATCTGTGTCTGTCGCTCTGAAGGGATGAAAGCAGGATCACACGCTGGGTGTAAATACAGAGCTGCGGGTGTTTAAGCCTGATGCTGATCCCTGCATTACAGACCAGTGAACCCCACACGCATGAGCACCTGAACCAGAACCAGAACCAGAGTATTTTAAGGATGTCAGGGTAAGATGGCTGATCTATAATAAACGATCTGTCACACACCAAGACGGGTTATTAATACGAGTCCAGTTTCAATGAGATGGCAAGATGTGTTTAGCCTTTACATTCAATCCAATCTGATTCAAATCATTAAGATTCCATTTGATTCTGATGTTCAGATTTGATTTGACTTGAATCAGTTTAATAGAATCTGGTCCATCTGAATTTGATTTGATTGATCTGATTCATTTCGACTTGTTTCAAATGAATTTAATGAGATTCAACTGGATTTGACTGATCTGATTCATTATAATTCAGTTTAGTTGGATTTGAGCAATCGGATTCATTTCAAATCAATTCAGCTGCCTTTGACTGTTCATTTTTTTAATTTAAATTTGTGTCATCTGAAAAAGTAAAATAATCTAAAATGTGTTTAACTTTTAATTAGTGTTTTGATTCAAATCCATTCGATCCAATCTGAATCAAATAAATTAGATTTTATTTGACTTTATAGAACAGACTGAGTTAAATCCAATTACATTTTATCTGGTCAAACTATATTACCATTAAAGCTAATTGTGGTGCAATTAGATTTAGTTGATCCGACTCAATTCGACCATTTTGATTTTATAAAAATAAAGCTGCACAGTCATTAATGCAAATATCAGACCTACAGAAACCTCTACTCTTCAAATGATCTAGAGTTTAATGTGTGCTATAGAGACCATGGCACCATGTGTTGCTCGAAATGCCTGCCAACCCAAAGCTAGGACATGAGTTTTAATCACAATCACAAAACTGCATTTAAAAAAAAATTAAGATTTGACCTCACAACTCATAATACCCCGTCTGAATGCCAGCAACACCAGTTGTTCCTTATGTAACCAGATAATCTCTTGAAATGTTTTCGGCTGCAGTGCAGATTATGAACACCGAGGACGGAGGTAGAATGATTCTCTCGTCAGAAAAAGATACCTCAAGTCCCATTTGCTCTGAAAGAGGGACTGTTATTTTAGAGAAAGAGTTGTAACCGGGAGCTCTGCTGGTGTCTACAAAGAATGTTCCTACTGACGTTAAGCAGAGGTCATTTATGGAAAAATCACAAGTGCTCTGCTCTCCATGGCATCACCCTGTGCGCATACGCTTACTGACAAGGGAATGCAAGGCAGGAACATCTTAACTGCTCACCTTTGGTCTAAAAAGCTGGCATTCCAACATGCAGTTGAGGAAAACAGGAGTATGATGTCACTAGATGGGGAGGAGTCAAGAGATTTGAAATCAGCATCAAAATCATAACAAATATATTTTATACAGTGTGTGCTTTAACAGATTTGATATCACAACTGACCTCATTTAATAAAAAAAAAATTAATTGCAAAAGAATTCTCTCTCTTTTTTTGCAATTTAATAACTTCCTTCACCTCTGAAACTTTTATTTTTGCGGAATGTATTAAACTGATCAAATGTGATATTTATAGTGTTACAAAAAGATTACCATTTCAAATAAATGTTTTTTGTTTTACTTTCTATTCATCAAAGAAGCGGATAAATGTAATCCACGTTCCACAAAATTGGAAGCAGCACAAAACTGGTCTAAAACATCACAATAATGATAAGTGTTTCTAGAGCATCAAATCAGCATATTAGAATGATTTCCTGAAGGATCATGTGACACTGTTCTCCAAGGTGGCGTATTGTATGCTGGAACGCCAATTGTCTCTTGGATCAACTAGCAATTTAAATGTACATTTTAATATTTTGCACATTTTCTTGATAATGTGTGAATAAATACAATATTTCACAATATTACTTAACTTTTTACTGTATTCATTATTAAATAAATGCAGTCTTGGTGGGCACTTCTATCAAAAAACATAAAAAAATCGAACAGACTGAATGATAGTGCATGTATGTAAAATACTTTGCAATGCAGCTCATTTTGTCTTTGAAATAATAAAACGATGCCAAGTGGTAGATTTCAGCGAGGCCTCTGTCATAACTATAGTCAAACCGGATAATGTCACACACTCACTTGGTGACGCTTGAATCTCTGTTGTCATGGAGCTTCATCCTCCAGCTGTCCAGACTCTCAGAATTAATCACAGCGATGCTTTTGGTGGTATTCATAATTCGGAAATCCTCAGGACAAGATGAACCCTGTTCTCAAACACACAAACAAACACTTCGATACATACTTTATGACCACAGGCCAAAGTGACCACAGTAAACTGCAAATGTAAACACGACAAGACTGTTTTAGCATTAACCGGTCAAATTCCTAATTGTCATATGCTGAAACTAAAGAAGAGATCAAATAAAACAAATCACATCAATGAGGGCAACATCAGCAGTTTTTTGTCACATAACTCCATTACATTGATGTATCTGCACCACCATGTGGATAAGAGCAGGTACTGACCTCCTAGCAGTCACTTTTTTTATTTTCACAATAGCAAATGTAAAACTGCATAAATGTAAATATCAAAACCACACAGAAGCTAGTAGTATGAGCAGGCACTGACTATACTTTATAATTTGTGAAAAGATACTGAAGAGTGCACTAATTTGTTGAATATTCTTGTAAAGAAAACATATCCAAACAATCAATACAGCATCAGCTGTGGTGTTTCATGACACTCCAGTGAAAATCAGCATGGTTACCTCCTTAGTAGTCGACAACAACAGGAAATTGTGATCGCCTCCACTGTGAATTTTACCAATGGTGTAGCACTCGGCTTCTGTGGACAAAGAACATTCAAAGTGGTTCCTTTTTTGTACAGTAGTTATTTAATAACAATGTATCTGAGTGTTAGTCCTCAGTGTGTGTTTTCGACGAGTTCAAATGTTGCTGAAGATAAGCAAAATGTAGATGGATATCGAGGCACTTCTCGGCAAAATGTACTTACTTTATGTTAAAAACCCAGTTCACTCATTTAGCATAGAGTAAATTCCCAGCCTACCCGGGTCAGACGACTTAAAATTGAATTTATAAAAGACTAACTCACAAATATTACTATTTTACACAAACCAAATGTATGGCATTCAACCTCTGCAGGGGTCATCAAACAAAACGATCATATGTCCACATACACCCACACCCAACACACACACACCACCCACTACACACACACACACACACACGTCTGTTTTGCTATCCTTGTGGGGACTCTCCACAGGCGTAATGCTTTTTCTACTGTAAAGACCGTATATTCTATTGCCCTACACAAACCCTACCCCTCACAGGAAACTTTCTACATTTTTAGATTTTCAAAAAAAACGAATTCTGTCTGTGATTATCTGCCTAGTTGGTTTACCCATGCCGGGCCTCAATTTAGGTCCCCACCATGACATGAGTCCCCATTAGTTTGTGTGTATTCAGGTTTAAGTCCCCAACAGAATAGAAAAACAGGTACACACACACATCAAGGCCTTTGAAAGATTCAGTCATCAGATGCATCACAAACAAACAACAGATACTCTTCATGCTATCTTTTATATTGACATTCTGCTATGGACATTACGGTCTTTATACCAATCCCTATCACTCCAGTTAAAGGGACTCATAATTCAGTCCCTCAAATAGCAGCCCTTATATATGCTTCAGATGGAAAACCCATATTTAAAGCACGATTCCGCAAAACCAAAACACTATCTTAACTATGGTGAAATTATCGGCGCTTTTTCATTCATATAGCGGTGTCTAAATGGCACACGAGTGTGTCAAAGTACCTTCTATTCAACAAAACCCGGGATAGTCTCTGACCGTTTTATTCTGTTAAGTATAGTTATTTATCCTAAAAGGAATTCACATGTCAAAGCTCTAATATAAATGTTAATGACCACTTGGCATGAAACATCTTACGGCCAGATTTACTAAACAGGGCAAATTAACATGAGACAGCAATCCTATAAAAGTTCTGAGGTCGATCTACTGACAATGCGCAAATAAAAGAGCACAGATGCAGCCAGATCATTTTCATTATGAACCATCCTTTAAGGTTCCAACAGAGTTAGAAGAATAATGAAACTGTAATGATCATGCACTCGTCAGGTCAGATAATTTGTAATTAACATTTGGCTTGTTATACTTTATTTTGATTATTTATTTAATCCATTCACAATATACGACAATGGCCTGGTGATCATGTGAACATACTTGTGTGTGTATTTCCGATGCACAGGGGCTGGATGTTTCTGACAGGAAGTGGGCTTTTAGCATTTCCTCTGAGGCCTGTACCCAGCTGGCCCTGAGTGTTGCAGCCGAAAGCGTAAACCAGACCAGTGGAGGGCACGAATGCCAGGGTGTGGTGCCTGTGACGTACACACAGAGGTGTGCTGTCAAATATCCCATCTCATACTTATCTGATGACTGCATGCACAAAATGAGGTATTTATTAACCAGACTAACTACTGCATGTTGAAGGCTTGTTTATGATTCATTTTCATTTATGGAGTATAATTACTATTTGGCAAGAAATGGCCTTGTAATAAGTGCAATGTAAATCACTTTGGATAAAAGAGTGTGCTGAATGATTATTACTCAATTAAAAACATGTTTTATTCTTCTACACCATATTTTTGTTCCTGCAATTTTTGTTACACTGCAAAATACATGGCAGCATTCAACAGTTTGATTAATTTCAATAATTATCTACTGTATACCAATGGTTAACATATATGGCTTTTCAGTGGATGCTGATCTCCAGAGATCGGGATGGTATAAAATATATGATGATATAATTTATTGCACATTAATTTATTTTTAAACGTTTTAAAATAATTTGTAATAATTTATCATTTACACTACTGTTAAAAAGTTTGGGAAGATTAAAAGATTTTTTAATGTTTTTGAAAGATTATCATATGTCACAGGCTGCATTGATGGATTCAAAAATTACAGTACAAACAATAACATGCGAAAGCTTATTACAATTTTTAAAAAAGATTCTGTGAATATATTTGAAAATGTAATTTATTTCTGTGATGGCAAAGCTGAATTTTCAGCATCATTACTCCAGTCTTCAGTGTCACTTGATCCCTCAGAAATCATCTAATAGTTCTCATTTCATCATTCTCAATTGTTGAACATGGCATGTGCGTTGAAACCAGGATAGTTTTCGAATTATTTGAAAAATAGACATTTGCATTTATTTAAAATAGAAATGTTTTGTAATATTATAAATGTCTTCACTGTCATTTTTAATGCATCCTTGCTAAATAAAATTAATATTGCATTAATACATAATTTTTTTTTTATAAAACTGTATTAATACACAATATTTACTCAAAAATACAAAAAAAATATATGTGCACTATCCATACGGTGTTAGTATATTTTGAAAATGACACAAATTAAAGCTAACACTAAAGGAAATCAGCACATTCACCAATCTAAAACAGATGGACACAGAAATGTGCATCTTGTCTAGTATGTATACTTACCGCCCACAAGCGATCTGAGACACTTCAGTGCCCATGAGCTCCATAACTCTGCGTGGAAGAGGCTCGTTTCTGGTGGAATCGTGGCCCAGCTGTCCTCTTGAACCATTTCCAAATGTGAACAGACCCCCTTCCTAAAGCAAACACAGCACAAACAGCAATGCTTCAATGCTCAGGACTAAAAATGACAAATACAACTGAACTGCAGTTCAACAAAAATTCTTATCAAAACATTTTCACACAGTAACTAAAAAGAGAACAACGATTAAACTAATGGATGTTAAAATAACTGCAGCAATTAGACTCAAATTCAAACCTTAAAATTTGGATAAATATGTAAAATATTGCTAAAGGGCAACACTGTCATGCATTAAAAATCAGGTTGAATGAGTATGTTTTTCAGCACACTGCTATACTTTGGCTGTATGATAAATACCTTTGTCAAGGCAGCGGTGTGCTCCTCTCCACAGCTGATGTACACCACCTTCTGTGAGCGCAGGAACTTGATGTGACAGGGAACAGCCCGATCTGTGAGATCACGGACAAAAATTATGCCACTCTTTTAATCCTGTTCAATTTGGACTGACAGACAACTCCTATATAAGTAAAAGTAAAGTTACAAGAAAAGTCCACTGAAGAATTCAAACCAGCAACCTTTTGGTTACCTGATTTATAACCTCTAGGTCAGTGTGCGTTTTACCTTGCTCGTCATTGAGGCCTAGTTGCCCGGCGCTGTTCTTCCCCCAGCCGAACACGGCTCCAGAGAGCGACAGGGCGAAGCTGTGGTCTCCTCCAGCGCTGATCTGAGCCAGTGGGATCCCACACAGAGATCTGAGCGGTTGAGGAGACAGAGTGCTTGGCTCCCCCTTCCCTAAACCCAGCTGACCGCTGGAGTTCTCTCCCCATACAAACAACTGACCATCTGAGACGAGGAGGACAGCGGGAAACCTCATTTACTGGCACAGCAGAAGTACAACAGAAAACAAAACCATTGATATATCAGTGAAAGTCTGCTCTTACCTTTCGAAAGTGCTATGCAGTGTTGTTTGCCACACATTACTTGTGAGATTCGATGCTCGCACAATTTTTTAATCAACCTAAAGAAATACATAAACTTATTTAAGAAAGCAAGTTCTGGACTACATCTCCTAACAATGTAGCTGGTTAACCAACTGCTAAATAACAATACATACAAAATACATAAATATATACATATGCATAAATGAAAACGAGGTCCACATGGAATTTGATTTTTTATTTTAATTATTTATTTAGTTAGTTAGTTACGGTGCAGAAGCTGCAATGACTAACTAACTAACTGAGAGTTGCAGTTTCTGGGGGGGAAATCTGCAAATTTAGTGGAATGGATTTAACACTTTGATTCATTAATAATTAAATTCTCAATTCAATAAAATTCAAGAGAAAAAAACAACATCTAAATGGAACAATTATTCTCAATTTTTTAGAAATTATAAACTAATTATTCTATTTTATATATATCAAAAATGCGGTATTTTGAGAGAGGCTACACATCTGTGCAAAATCCAATACAGAAGGTATTATATACAATAATATATATTCCAGAAGTACTGCTGCATAACCACTTATTCATTTTAAGTTTCTGCACTGATGTGGGGGGAAACCTGCAATTTTGTGGAATGGATTTATTTATTTTTATTTTATTATTATTTATGAAGCAAGAATAATGGTGCATGAGATTAATGGATGAAATAATTATTAGGAGAAAATTAAAGTTTTTTTTGTTCTTTACAAAACCCAAACATGCAACATTCACTTAATTAATTAATGTTAAATTTAAATAATTAAATTAAATTGAACGAAAATAATTTGATGTGTTGTATAATAATAAAAATAATTTCAAGAAAGTACAAAATATGTACACCACTTCCTCAGTCATGTTGATTTCACGTTGTCATAAATATAAAAACAAAATCGCATATAAATAGGAAAGTCATTTAGTATTATGTAAAAGGGTCAAAGGTCCAAGCAGGTGGATACATTGTTGTAATTTAATGTTGTAAAGGGTTACATATGGTAACTACTATATGTTAAATGGACCTGAGAGTACTGCACAATTATTGGTAGCTGAAAGCATTATCAAAGTATCCAAAATATTAAATAACAAAATACTTGGTTTACTGACAGACCAAGAATCTCACAGTTAAATGCCAGTGGCCTTTATAACGTCACCACCATGTAACCAAATAAATAACCCTCAATCATTAACTCGCTCTGACCACATTGTTCTTGTGAAATTATTCAAATAACTGAGACGACAAGTGATGTTCACATTCAAATAAAGGGCAGCGTGTCAGGAAATGTTGTTTCATCTGTTTTGGGTTATTCTGCAGTACTAGAGCCAACATTTAATCCACAACAGAACAGAAGAGCTTTCAGTAATAGCACATTATAACTATCATTAAGTCCAAATCTCTTGTGTTCGGGGGCCCCCTGCGGTGTGAAAGGCCCCATGCAGGGACCCCCTCACGAGCTTAGGAGGCAATTAAATCCTCATTAGATTTCCCTATCTAGAGCAGACGTTACAATGAAAAGGAAGCAGCATCTGAAAAAGCATTCATACCACAAAAATAGGAACGCATAAATGTAATAACAGGAAGCAATGCATCACATGCTTGAAACTTGACTGTTCTCATGCACAGCTGACAGAAAACAAAACAGAAAACACTGAATTAAGAGTTTGCAGATCACCATATTTAAAATGTTAAAGAAAAGTGTTTTGAGTGAACTATTCCCTTAACTCTGCTTTTGACATTTTAATCAGACTGCTCTCATTTATAAGTTTATAAAACGTTATTTATTCACAAAATTTTGCATAACAAAGTGCTGTAACGTTTTACCTGGGCACGCGGACCGCCTCTTCAGCCGCACCCAGACCGAGCTGCCCTCCTTCTCCGGCCCCGGCCAACCCGCCCTGTTCGTTCACCACAGAGTAGTGAGGCTTGCCACACGACGACGCCGGCGATCGTTCGGAGATCAGAGATCCAACTCCTCTCTATGAGAGACACCAACAAACAGCAGTACATTAAAAACACTCTACAGCCCTCGATGCTTACCCAGACATCCGCAATTACCATTACAGTTTCCTGCAGGGACACTCGCTCAGACTTGCATTTGGCAGTAAAAAAGTTGGTGATGGATTATATACTGTTTTTGGAAAGATACAATATTAGAAAACCTGTAAAAACACAAATAATATAATTTATAATGTTACAAAGATTTCTATTTCACATACATGGCTCTCTTTTGTAATTATCTACGTTTAAGAAGCATGAAAAAAAAGGTTTCACACACAAAAAATATGGTGAGGATGGGCAGTGGCCTCTAAAACGTAAAACAAGATGTAGACACCTAAGTGACAAAGCAAAGTTGTGTGGCATCAAAACAATGTCACATGCAATCTTTTATTACCTTACCAAGCTGTCAGCAATACAGCACTGGCTTAAAGGAAACCAAAAATAAAATTATGGTAAGACAAAACTGAATGCCTTTTTAACCAAAACAGCAGCGGAAGAAACTTTAATTCTCCAGAAACAAAATGTAGGGCATTACAAACTAATGCAAAAACACACGTTTCTCACGAGAGCTTTTCTCTATAATCTGCTATAATAATGATGAGGGGGGAAGAGAATAATTGCTCAACATCTGTTAAACATTGTATGCTTAACATAGTAAATAATAGCTAATACAGCTACTAAATAAATAAAACTAAATAAAGAACAAAACTTCTTATTATCTTATTAGCACAGACAGGTAAGAGTCTGTCTGCTGCTTGGAAATGTTTTCTTATAAACCGGATTAGCAACCCTTGACTGGTAAATCCCAGTGCATGCTGGATAAAACAAGATCTGCTGTCATCACTGACTGTTAATGCAGTTTAATACTAGCATGATCAAACAAAAATGTTTTAATAGGACTAAATCCAGGGCAAATGATTAGTTTGCTGCCTCATTTCTAAGAAAAATGCCAATTTGACTATATGTGTGCCAATATATCGTGCTTACATGCAATTGCTTATGTCACATTGTTTGAAAGGACGTGACATAAAACTTCAGCAGCAACATGAGAAATTATTTTTCCATGTTGTAAAGTATGTTCAACCTGAATTCACGGCAAAGGTGCATTTTAACATTAGAATTTTGAAGCATTATAAATGGGTTCTAAATGTTTGAAAATAATATCTGTGGAATTACAGGCGTGGTATCTAATATTTAGCATCAGCAACAAAAGCATAATATCTGAATCTATTTGTTGGGGCATCATTGGTGCTTTTAGAGAGATATGAGCATCAGTTTGTGTCAGTTACCTGGTCTCCAGCCTCCCTTGTCATGGCCCAGCTGACCACAGCTGTTGGAGCCAGAAGCGTAAACGCTCCCATCATGCAACAGGAAGAGTGAGTGATGGCTGCCGCACGCAACTTCTTTAAGACCCCTCCCGTCGAACATGCAACAGCTCCTCGGCTCAAAGACAGACGCCTCAGACGCACCGATGCCCAGCTGACCCGAGGCACTGCTTCCCCAGCACAGCATCATGATTCACACATAAAGAGGGTGACAGATGGAAGGATCCGGAATAAGGGAGAACTCCTAGGCGGTACCGCCTTGTCGTCTCCGCCTGTAAGTGACGGATCTGGAACAGAACAAAAAGTCTGGCATGAGATGCTGGAAAGCAAATAGGTGAGAAATCAGTGGAAGGGAAAGGAAGAGGTCACACCCCATTCCTCTTTACATATCGGACAGAATGCAGATCATAAACCACCTGGTGTGGTTAAATAAATCCACAGATTTACTAATCCATCTGTCTAACTCCTCCAAAACCTACTGAATCATCACAATTCATTTGATTCACTCTGCAAAACATGTACTAATAAAAGTGGGCGTTTCTGTCTAGGCAGGGGACAGTTCTGTGTTCTCAGTTATTATACTAGGGCTGGCTAATATATAAAATATCCACACTTTTGTAAGCAATATATAACCATGCAACATCATGAATATTCAAATTATTTGAATGTGCTTGGTGCGTTCCGAAAGTTGAATTTATGGTAAAGGTACGTTCTGAACATTAGAATCAACTTTTGGAGCATTATAAATGGGTTCTAAACGTAAACGAGTTCGAAAAGTGTTCTAAATGTAATTTATGGGGAATCATAGGCGTGTCCTGAACATTCATATCTTATTTTTTGACAAGTTGAATATAGGGCCTAAGTTAAAAAAAAAATAAATAAAAAAATTAAAGGGGTAAGTTTTTGGAAAACATTAGAAATCAAAATTTGGACCATTCGAATTATGACATTTTTGAAGCGATATACATTGCATGCATTCCGAGCATTGGACTTTTTGCATATTACTGTTGCGTTCTTCAGAATCAGAATCAGAAGAGCTTTATTAACAAGTATGTTTACACACACAAAGAATTTGACTTGACGACAGGAGCTTAAAGTGCAGAAGAAAAAGTACAAATATAGTGCAGGACTAATGGTAGTGCCGGGACAACATAGGGACTAAACACAGTAGGGATGACTACCCATAATATATAAATAAAAAAAAGGAAAAAGTTAATAATGTACTAATGACAGGAAATAGAAGTATAGGAAAAAAGTTAGGTTTAAAGTTCTTAAACTTTGAATCGAATTCTAGAGCAAATGTATTGAAGGCAAAGCTACGTTCTGAACATTAGATTTAAAATTGTAATGGATACGATTATGAAATGTATAAATGGCTACTGCTGAACACTCGAATACATTTTCTGTAGAATCATATGAGTGTTCTGAAAATTCGAATCTAATGTCTGGAGAATCATGGGCGTGTTCTGAATGTTCGAATCTCATTTTTGAGCATCATGAACAACTTCATAACATTCGAATCGAGATGTTGGGATGTCATAGGCGCGTCTGAAATATGATTAAATTATTGGAGAGATATGTGCGTTCCGAACATGAAAGTTCCGACATTCAAATCGATTTTATGGACGTCATGGGCACTTTCCGAACCTTCTATTCGAAGACACTTATGATGGCCATAAATGCTCTCTAGATTTAAAAACACTGCAGAAGTCTTCCATATGTGGGTCCAATCTGAGTTCGGCCTGTAAGAACAAGCCTGACGCATTTCATGTCTTTAGCATGTCAAATTATGATATAGTTCATATACTGCAGATATTTAATACTCAGACATCTCATCGGACTGTACATGCGTTACAGTAGCTCAATACTAATATTCAGAATAATGTCAGGACAAACTGACACAACACCGCACTGAATCTCACCTCGCAAATACAGTCCCCTGTCTAACACAAGTCAAAAATAAACATGTATTTAGGGAGGTGATTTAAAGCAGATAATGTTACCTGGTAATGTGCATTTCGTCTCCTGTTTATTTTGACCGTGTATTACTGCAATGGTTTCAGTTTAATGGTTTCCGACAAAAACAAGGAAGTTACGACTCAGATTAGGGCGTCACTGATCACGTGCCTTCTGTCAAGCAGCTCTAATAGCGTTTGAGTCACTAGAGGGCGACAATGAGTATAGCTTTGTCAATGTACACGTGGCCCTGATAGTTTATTAACAAATGCAGTGTTGGAGATTGATTTGATTTAAAAATTGTAGCATCAGTAAATGTACCCGAAATAGCCAAGCACAAGTCAGATGTAAAAAGCCAAGATTTGATCATATAAAATAACATTCTTATGTTTAAACTCTAGTGCATTACGGTTAAAATGTGGAATTTTACGTAGCTTCAGTCGTTGAGTCGATAGTAGTGGAGATGAAAAAAAAATCCAACTAAAAACTAGTTGGCACAAATCTTGATTTTAAGACTGATTTCTACATTGGAGAAGAGAAGAGAAAAGGCCGAAAAATCCACACCTTTTCTTATTTTCAATTGTAATATTTTCATTATTTAATATTGGTTTGAAAAAAAATAAAAAATAGATAATAATGTTATACAAGGAAAATAATAATAATAAAATAATAAACATAAAATATCAGTATTTTAATATAAAGACAAATCCACAACTTTTTCTTATTTTTAATTTTGGAATAAAAATTTTTTTTTGGTCATTGTAAATCTGGTTTGAATTTTTTTTTTTATAAGATAAAGATAACAATGGAATTAATAATAATAATAAATTAAATCAACATAACATATTGTATTTTAATATAAAGAAAAAATCAACACTTTTTCTTATTTTAAATTGTAATTTTCTTATTTCATCTTGGTTTGAAAAAAAAAAAATATATAGATATAATAATATAATATATATATATTAGAATTTTTTTTTTTACTGATAATAATAAATAAATAAACAAAATATTCATTAATTTAATTATAAGAAAACCACATTTATTTTAAATTAAGTTATAAATACAACTCATCACAGAAATTACAGCATTTAGAAAATAAACCTCTCTTATCTTCCTCTGAAGAGAAATATTTATCTGGTAGTGGATATAAATGTAAACTTTGTATTTTACCAAATTTCTTTTTCACACATTAAAGCAGAAACTGCTTTATCACCCAGTGATTCAGCCATCCCCACTCTCCCTAATATATTAACAAACAGTTTACAGTCAAGGAAGATCAAGGGTCAAACTTTAGATCTTAGTTAGTATACTCCATCTGCCTCATTCTTCCCAGAAGCCTCTCTTGTGGTTGATGGCTTCGATTACTTTAGCCTTGAGTGTTTCCTTGTTCTGATAAACAGGAAGGTCTAGCAGAGAATGGCAGGTGAGGGCCTGTGGTAGGTGGTCCTGAGTAAAGCTGACCAGGGGTCTCACTCTCATCTTCACCGCACTCATACCCAGAATGGGCACTTTCTCGAACCCTGTCAGGAACACTAAAGAAAGGAAAATGGGGAAAGATTAAAATCATAGGAGCAGCTAGAGTGGATGGAAAAACTAAAAAATTAAGCTTAATTTCTTAAATTAGATCTCATTTTGACAAATGTTATTTTCAGTGATTACTAGACAGAATAACAACAATCAATCACGGCACCATTCAGTATAATTATTAGTGAACTTACATAGAAAGGCCTTCTTCTCATTTGATGTCAGTTCCTCAAACACCTCCCAGAATGAGATGATGGTTGGATGCTCAGCATAAAACGATCCTTCATATGTGGTGTTCTATTCATCGAAAGATATATATATATAGTCAATATTACTTGTTCACAATGTCAAGAGCATAGTAGTTATGACATTTCTACATATGTGTTAGCATGGACCTGTTTGAGTATGTCCCAGTCATATTCCTCATTGCCCACCAGCACTCCTCTCAGCTCCTCCGGTTCAAACATCTCCACCATGCATCTGTCACACGCTTTGAAGAAGCCTCTCTTGAATTCTTCAAACGCTTCCTCCACTGATTTATTCAGGATATAATCCACGTACTTGTCCACAAAGTCTGTTCTGTAGCAGAAATTTAAATAAAAACTATTAAGCTTTTCATCTTAGTAAGATTATTAAATAGTATCTTATGTCGAAGATTACGATTACAATACTTGTTCTAGTGGCAGTTATATTGGCATCGCCATATAATTAGATTTCTTTTTAAAATAAAAAATCCTGACCTGTTATAATTTGTGACCAATTTTCCTGGCTCAGCTGGATCCAGTTCGACTTCTGTTCCATCCCATACGATCTTTTGTATAAAGATAATAAACTGTTCTTTTTCAAAAGATAATGGGTCTCATTCACTAACTGTGTGCAAATTTGTGTGTGAAATCATTCACCAATAACTTTCATATTTCATAAGAAAAAGAAAAAAACCCAGAAACCATACATACACAAAAATCACATACTCTAGCTGGCCTATATAAAATCATAAACAAGGAAGAAACTGGTGAGGTTCCTCTGCATAAAAATGCAGATCCGCGTATGTGCACCTGGTTAATGAGTCTGTAATTTGGGTCTGTATAAAAGTATAAAAGGTGTTTCCTGTATTTGAACTAGTTTATGAGAACCTTAAGAGCACGCCTCAGCCTTTAGAGTACAGAGAGCCCTTATATGGAGATGGTTTGTGCATGTTTTATGCAAATGACATGAGAATCAAGCAAACTAACCGTGAAGTACGGATCCATTTTCGTAACATCCTCACTGTAGTCCAGGATGTACTGCAAACTCCTGAGAACATGTTTCAGATTGATTAAAAAATGTTACTCAATATGTGATAGATGGCAGCACATACATAGAGCATGGAAATATATTTTGGCAGTCATACAAAAAAAATACCAAGAGAATCAAGGAAACCTTAATTGTAAAAACACTCACTTGCCAAGAACCGGACTAAACTCTATCAAGTCTTCTAGAGACGGTTTGACATTGAGAAGTTTCTTGAACAAGGCTAAAGGAAAAGGCAGATGCACTACGGATGTGTTGTTGAAGGCCAAGCCACACAGAATCCCAAACAGGAAGTACTTCTCCTTCTCCACGCTGAGCTGGTGTGGGATGATAAGTGGTTAAGGCAAAAGAGAACACAATAAAAATGTTAAATAAAAATGGGAAAACACAAAAGCAGCATTAAGTATGTAAACTCGCTAGACTGACGTGTTTGACTGTTGCGCTGACACAGCATTCTAAAAACACCGAGTTCAAGTTAAAAGAAGTTCAACTTAAAAAAAAAAGTCTGAGAACCTTACATTGTTTCCCAATTCACACGGTCTGCGGTCTCCATTTTTTTCACGCAAAAGCAGGTTTCTGTGTGAATGGCCCTCGTCAGATGTAACTAAACCTTTGTTACCACGATTTAATCTTGAGCAGACTACTGAAAAACGTCTTGGCCTGACTTTGTGGGAACCACGCCATCGTGTTGCCTATCATTGGTTACATGAGAGAGCTGAGACGATGGGCACAAAGCTCTGAAAAACCTGTTGTGAAAAAAGCCCTCTTGTTGAAAGCTGTTTTCTCAGATCTCATTGTAAAACCAAACTATGTTAGATAACCAAAAGGATTCGTGCATCTGCAGATGTAAATGTTTGTTATGTTCTGTTCTTGGTTTTGAAATAAAAAACTACATGCCAAAAACTATTTATCCAAACATAAAGCCCCACATCTGAACTCAAGTAACAGCTGTTTTGCAAAACACTAACAAAACAAGTCTAAAACAACATCCTGGACATGGAGATTCCAATCGATTTAAAAGGACAGACATCAAATTGAATTAAAGGCATCTGAAAACTGATCAAACTTACAGGACATAGTGTGCAGCCCATCACTCATCATGACACGGAAACGGGACAGGCCATTTCCCCCATCAATCTTGCGAATGTTCTGGAAAGAATATTTAACAGAATAAAGTTGACTAGCACGAAAATAAATGGTCTGGTGCTTTAACTAAACAAAGAAACTAAAGCATAAACAAAAGTGTAACAAACTAAAAATTAACCAATTACGAACAAAAATTACTGACATGATCAATGTTTTGATTCTTATTCTAATACACCTACAGTTTCACTTTAGGTCTTTTAAAATGTTACAAATAATGGCCTTCAAACATAAATGTAACTGACATTTTATTCCCCTCAAAAATCACAACATCTGATTATGGCATTAATGTCTGCAATATCTGCATTGACATCACCATCCCTATTATATAAATGTGGAAACAAAATCGTTTTTTGAAAGAAATCTGACACTTACCACACACTGCAGAACAGGGTTGCTGACTTCAACTCCTTTTGTCAGGGACTGAAAAGAAAAAGTACCCAATCACTTAAGAATGCAAAAGCTTTCAAGCATTACCATAGAAACCAGATCAACAATATTAGCAAATTCAGATAATTGCCTTATTTCACCCACATTCAAAACACGAGGAAGAAAAGGGGGAAAAAAGACATGATCCACTTTCCATGTACAGTAACTCTGACTTTCTTATATGATCTACTCTTAATATTCTAATGTATAAACTCTTCAAAATAGGTACGTTAATGCATGTATACATTGAGTTTACATTGAGCGCACAATATAAACAATCTTTGCATTTATGCTGTAATGTGTTAGCACGTAACATTTTATTCATTCCTTTTAATCTCGTCACATTTAAAACATGCAATCATTGGGAAAATAACTTCATGAAACATTAAAAGGCATAACGATAACGATTTGATATTGTTTTACTGTTATAGTGCGAAACCGCAGGATGAAAACTTGCTAGCTAACGCACTTAGCTAGCTTATGTTTGCAAAGGATGAAATAACGCTGCTGCCTTATTCATTCTTACCTCAATTGCCCCTTCTGACAATCGAACAGTCATATTTTCACAAAAATATTGCGAACCGAAGATTAGACCTTAATCCTTAATAAAACCTTGTTAAATAAACAACAACCGCCTCTGATGTTCAGCAGTCTCCTCGCGCCAACTCAGTCCAAACGCGCGAAACTGCGACACACGATGACGCGTTTCCCCCCCGTTACAAACAACTTCCGCTGAACTACAAAATAAAAAATGACACTAGGCGAGCTTCTTTTTTTTTTTTAAGCAAACTAGTATTATTACAGATGCCGTTTTTTGTTTGCATGTTGGGGACCACTTAATCTGGCCCATGTTTTTTTCTTTTTAAACTTTTTCCAACAACAAGTTTTTCATGTCATACACCTCAGTTTTCTGTTAATGTACTCAAGGTTTTGTGTTCCGTCATGATATAAAAAAAATATCTTTCAAGAAAAGATTAAGTAAAAGTAATAATCTGAAGTACATGTTTGTAAAACCACACAAAGTGTTGAGGAACTGATTTCTCTGTTAGTAGTGCTGCAGATTGTTATGTAGGATCTGAAAGAAGGCAGCATTTCACTAAATTAAATAACCAGAAAAAACTTATGAGACACTTGGAAATTCTGGTCAAATTTCTTTAATTAAAAAACAAATAAACAAATCATGTCTTTTTTAACAAATATTAGGATATTTAAAACAACATTAATTTACATAGGGGGAGTAATTTCATATGATCTGCTAGAATTAATTTATAGAAGATGTGTTCTTAATTTGCTTCCCAGTGAGGACCAACAAAGCAGTCAACAATCACTTATGGACTCATTCTGCTAAATGTATGAAAACAATCTACTTTGGAGGAACATCAAAAGAGTGTGGCTTGTCATTAATTTTATCTGAATTGCCAGGATTTGTGACCACAGTAGATGCTCCAGGGTTTGGGTTGGAAATTACTCCCAAAAAGAATGGCGTTTGACTTAAGTCATCCATTAGGGCAAAGAAAAATGGCTGGTTGACGGTAAATGAAGGGTTGGAACGTGAGATGACCACACTTGTTGCTGCCACTGCCTCTGCCCCTTCTTCATTTATCTCAATATTGGACATATGCTGTACACTGGACACAAACAAGGGGCCCTCAGAGATGCGGGCCAGCTTTGGATGACTAAATAGCATTCCTAGACCTGGATTGGAGTAGAATTATATATTTGTTCATATAAATAAGTAATTAAGAAATATTAAGAATATTTTGAACCCAAGGTGATTCTAATGACTAATGAGTCATGAATTAGATGCAAGACATCTTACCCATGTTTGTCATGGCCTCTTGGAGGTCCTGGTTGAAGTCAAGCTTGAATTTTGGGAGTTTGACCTGCATGTTTCTTTCTCGTGGTAATCGACGGTAAAGATCTGAGATATTGAGCTTAGCTGCAACGGCTGATACATTCACATGTCCACATGTTGGCATTATTACTAGTAGACTCTTGTCACCTTTAAAGGGGAATCGAGCAACCTATAAAGATCAAATAGTGAGGAATAGAGATCAACAGTGATGAATAGAGATTTAATCAGTGCTATTTATAAAGTAGCATCTTAAAGGCAGTAACCTGGGCATCCAGCTCATGGTGGGTGAAAACGCTGAGAGGATACTTTGGTCCAAGCATCATATCCACATTAACAATCTGGTTTTCATCTATGTAAAAGAGCTCAGTGGAGGTGAAATGAGGGTCAAAGCGAGTGAGCCACTCTCCTGTGAGAGAGAAAATTAAACTTGTATAAATTGAATTTGTGTGGTCCTTTATCGATTTACACTTGTGAAATAACAAGAGAACGATAATGCAACAGATCTGAGTAATACAAAACCTCTGATGTGACTCACTGATGCAGATACAGTAAAAAAACTGGCCCATTTAGGAGTGGCCTTTTTATTGTGGCCCAGCCTAGGCCAACCTGTGCCCATAATCATGCTGTATAAATCCGCATCTGATATGCCACAACTGTGGTGGGGATTATCTCGCAAAGGAGAAGAGTGATCCACAAACACAGATTAGACAGATTTGTGAATCAAATTTGAGATTGTGGGGAATTCAAAAATTTTGGATATCAAATGTTTTTTTCTAAATGTTAAAACAAATCTATTCGGGTTACTGTACAATCATATAGTAGACTCCGGCAGCGAACGGCACAAAATTAATTAAATTGAAAAAGCTGAATCAGATATAATACACAAATTTAATAAGTTTGGGAACTGATTAGGGTTATAATTTGGCAACAATACATTGATGAATCATGATTTGTGGGAAAACATTAATTTTCACTCAAGGGTTACTGAAGGAGGACCAAGTGAATCATCACTCAAACTGATTCATGCAAAGCACTGGAATAATTCAGGAATCAACACACATTGTGTTGCATGGTTCTGCTGCGCTTTGTTTGGAAGGAATTTTCCGCTGGGTGAGCAAAAAGTAAACCGGGGCAATATTGTGTCTAAAATGTTACTTAATATTGATAGTTTTAATATTGATAGATTGTTTACGGAACTGTCCTATAAAAGCAATGTTACACTCGCAGTACTTAGTGTTTGTCTGAATAGGGTCGCGTGAGTGAGTTAAGCAGCTGTATATTCCTGTTGTGTTATGATTGACAGGATTAGATGAACATGCTCCACTTGACCTTTTACTTAGAATGGCATTTATATCACTCTGGCTTTTACTGTTAGGACATCTGTACCAATCCAGTTCATACCGGTCTCTTTTAGGAATATCAGCTCAGCAAAACAAACCAGGAAAGACAGCTAAATTAATACAGACTCACTGGAGCAGACAGTGCTGGATTATGGAGTGGGTCACTTGTGATAGTGGCTACATATAGAAACAACTGAATACTGGATTACTTAAAAATAATTGACTTGTGTGACATTTTGTACAACAACTGACTTGTATGACATTTTGCTCTGTGCAAACTCAATTGCGTTGCAAAACATTGGGGGGAAAAAGTTAATCTGCTATAGATTACATTCTACCAGATTGCAGATCTAGAATGCCCTGAAAACCTTCATAAACATCAAAAGCTGGAGTCCTAATTATGAATTATTCATGTGAATAATAAATTCTTTGAGGTTTAATTAGGTCTGTACCACAAGTAAATAATACATAATAAATATATAAATAATGAATAAATATTTAAATAAATAATAGAGGTTCTTTTAAAATACTGGTATTGAGTATAAGTAAAGCCTGGTACAAAATGAGGAAAAATTGCCTAAATAAAACCAAATTTATTTGACATAATAATGAGTGATCATTTTGAATATCAGAAATGCAATGTGTGTAGTAGCACTTTGAAGAATAATTACTGTATTTTAAAATACAGCGGGAGAAAGTGGGGCTATTTAAGAAAGAGAAAGACAGGATGTGAGGGAACAGGGTTAACGGATGTCAAGGGAATCATGATCAAAACCAAAGTTCATGTCTTCTGTTCTGTCTGACAGTACAGCTCTGTTTAAAAATCAATGGCACCGTCAGGAAAGGAAGTCAGACAATATTCAATGGTCTTTTGATCTGTGCATTGCACTGAGCCTTCTCAAATAAAGAATAACACTACTTGTTAGGGCCCTATGAAATCTACTTTATTCCCCCCCCAAATTCAGAGTTTTCTGTTTTCATTTTTCTGGAATCAGTTTTAATGTTTTAAAATAATATCTAATCAGTTAAATTCTGAAAATTAAAAAAATGTATTAATTTATAAAATTTTAACAGTAATAGGTCCCTATGAAGTTTTTTTTCCTGAAATTTGTTTTCTGGATTCTGCGTTCTTATGATGTTTTATTTAATGTAATTTAATGTAAATCTTATCCAATCAAAAACTATTTATTTATTTATTTATTGGAAAGCAGTGCTGCAGGTTTACTATTTGAATTAAAATCATGTTTTTTATTATTTTGATAGATGCTGTTACTAAATTACAAATTAAACATTTACATTCACATATGACTCACACAACAAAAATTGCCTGAATATTGCTTTCAGTTACAGCATTAACACCAAATTTGATTTCCCTTTTCTTGCAATGACAAACACTTCTGACAAAATATATCTGAAAAATATGTAAATTACATGTTATTATAATTGGAAATATAGGCCTATTTCTTCCTAAGTAGCTTTATGGGTCAAAGCTGTTGATACAGTTTCAAAATAACGTCCCCAGCACTTGTTTAAATGTGTCTAAATCATTTCAAGTTGTATTTTGTTATTATTATATATTATAAAGAATGTAACCATGCCTCTATTACCTTTTTTTTTTAGATGAGAGGGTGATGAGGCTGATGGGTGTACTGTTTCATTTGGCAAATCTCACTGTATCTATTTTGTGATTATACTCATCAATCTTCTGTCCCCTCAGGCAGGCAGGCTTGCAGGAATTCATGGCTCCTGGTGTCATTTCTCTTATCAGGTAGACTGGCAATGGATCGTGAATCAGCAGGTAAGACACACACTGGTGAATGCATCTCCTAAAGCTTGTTTAATTACGACTTTTCACCACACCACCACTTGGGGGTTGGACCCCCGGACGACTCCTCCGAGGGAGCGCCCATTAATCCAGATATGCCTCTGAGAGTCTCTCTCTGGCGCTTCAATCTGTTCATCCTCTGGGTTTTACCTAAGGATTCAAACAACTCTGTAGGTCAGGGATGCTATCATGTCATGTCCCATTCTGGCTGGCCCTAGTCAGACCTGAACATGTATGAAGCAACTAATCTAATGTCTATTGCATTAGAAAATGTACTGTGTTTAAAGGGATAGGTTCACCCAAAAATGAAAATTTGATATTTAGCCGCAGACTTATAAGTGCATTACCGCCAACTATCTCTCAAATGGACATTGACACTCTATCTACAATCTCATTTAGGAGTGTCAATGGTCCATTTGAGTGATAGGTGGCGGTAATGCACTTATAATCTGCGATCCGCCGTAAAGCAAGAAGAAGACGCATCACGCAGGTCGAAGAAGTGCGGGAAACGTGCTCAGAGGGAATAAAAAACAGTATACTTATGTTCAGTTTCTGCACAGGACCGATTCAATTTTTGTGTCTTTATTAATTTAAATTTTATCATTACATTAAAGCGCTTTTCTAGGCACTCAAAGTGCCTGTCATTGTAAGGGGATATCTCATAATACCCACCAGGGTGCAGGCAGAACTTGGATGATGCGACGGCAGCCATATTGTGCTGGAACGCCCACCACACACCAGCTTATTTGGTGGAGAGGAGACAGAGGGATGAAGCCAATCAGCAGATATGGGGATGTTTAGGAGGTCATGATGGTCAGAGGCCAATGGGCGAGTTTGGCCAGTATGCCGAGGTCACACCTCTACTCTTTCGGAAAGACATCCTGGGATTTTTAATGAACACAGAGAATCAAGACCTCGTTGTTACGTCTCATCTGAAAGATGGTGCTTTTTGACAGTATAGTGTTCCCGTCACTATACGGGTTTTAGGACCCACACAGACCACAGGGTGAGCACCCTGCTGGCCTCACTAACACTTCTTTCAGCAGCAACCTAGTTTTCCCAGGAGTCTCCCATCCAGGTACTGACCAGGCAACCATGATTAGCTTACAGTGGGGCAACAGTCTTGGGCGACAGGGTGATATGGATGAATCAATACTTTTTTACACATCAATGTATCGTCACGAGCAGGAGGGTTTAATTTGGTTTTGTTTGTGTATGTTTTTTTTTACTTTCAAAGCTGTGATTCCCATTCACTTACATTATATGACAGACAGACTTCAGCGGTTTGAGTTAAAAATCTCAGTTTGGGTTCTACTGAAGAAACAGTAACCTACATCTTGAATGCCCTGGGGGTAAACATAACATAAAATTTTCATTTTTGGGTGAAATATCCCTTTAAACGGCATGATTCAATTTTCAGTGTAAACATGCGTTACGATTCAAAAGTAAAGGGGGACTGTTTTATGTTTTTGAAAAGAGGTATCCATGATCACGAGTCTGCATTTAGTGATCCAAAAGACCGCAAAATACACATGAAAATATAGTATCATTCAAATAACAAACTGTTTTTCTATTTGAAATGTATTCCTGTGATGGCCAAAGCTGAATTTTCAGCAACCATTTATCCAGTCTTCAGTGTCACACAATCCTATTAGAAATCATTCTAATATGCTGGGAGCAAATTTGGTTAGGAAAAACAATTTTGACTTAGAAAATGCTAGCAAAAATTTCACAATTACCACTGAATTAAATGTGAAAGTTTGAAGTGGAAAGATGGAAAGAGTTCAATGATTCAGTGTTTCCCGTAACCACTGTTAAAACGAACAGTTGCAAAAAGCATTGCAACCTTTCGTGGTTGGAACTACAGCTCTCCATTTGTGGTTAGAAGCATAGTGCTCTTTTAGTATGACATGTGAATTCATCATTAAGCAAGCTAACATGCAGTACATTCTATATCAGTCATTCCATTTGAATGTGAATCCGTTTCAAACTATATATTTTAGTTTGTCAACAATCAGTGCTATTTTTGAAGAGTGTGCCTGTGCATAAATGTGTAATGGAACCCTGGAGTATATGGTGTAAGAGGAAACCTGAACCCGACGAGCAAAATAACATGTAACAAAAAACAGTGTAGTAGTCATTAGGTGTCATGTTCTTTACAGTGGCATCTTGGAGATCTTGAATCAGTTATTAAGTTATTACTCTACCACCAGCATGTGAGGTCATTAACGTCCTATATTGTTGAACCAACATGGTTCAAACGATGGAGGTGCGACCATGTTACTACGGTCATGATTAATTGATTAGTTTCTCCAACTATGCATCATACTATGGTAATTAATCAGTGAGTTACATTGTTGTACGAGAAACGGACCCCTGAATATTGGCTCGGCTTAGATGTTTATAGCAGTGTGGATTTATATTGTGTCTTCTGTCAAAGAAAGAAGTGTATTGGTAGATCTGGCACGGTCACTGGTTTATAAAGATTCTTCTTTTCAGAAAGTAGCAGTATAAAGTGAGACTTTCTACACACATACATCCTCCAACAGAGCCAGATTTCAGCAGTTGGGCAGAGCAGTTAATGTTTTGACTTTGAGCCAAGGTTGAAACTGCTGGCTCACTACATGCTCAGCTGTGCAGAATTGTTTCTTTTATGGATAAATATTTTACCAGCATCAATCATGCAGCGTTGCTTTGATTCAAGACTGTGTTAAAATGAAACACACTGCTTTATTTTGCCTTCATGATATTTTAATCCTCATATTTTAAAATATGAATTTTAGTGATTTTGCCAGAGGGCTAATCCATTTTCACTGCTGAGACTGACTTTCGGCTGAATATCAACAATAATGCAGATGATTAACTACTGTTGCATTAACATTACACGTCCTTAAGAAATAAGGGAAATTGAGAGCAATAATGTATCATTAATCTAATAATCTAATCAGATTATAATCAAAATATGTCAAAACAATCCCTTGAAGAACAAAAGAGCAAGGATGGTGGGGAATGACTGTATAGGGGTTTTATGAGTTCATATTAAAATAGGCCTCAAAGGCCTTGATTAATCTGATGAACACAACATTATGTTTCATATTTCAAAACAAATCACGAAGTATATGTAAATAAAAATATTAAGAAAATGAAAATTCAAAATCTGTTTTCCAGTTAGTCCTCCATTAAAGAAATAATCTGCTTTTCAGCATTTTGTGCAAAACACATGAGCATTTACAAAGAGGTTATTTCTTTCTTTGGTGACTTTTTGACTGGTGGTTTTCCTGTGGTTGATCTGAGTCAATATTTGGAGAACTCTTATGAACAGATTCATAAGTAGTTTTTTTTATAAGCCAATCCAATGGATTGAGAATGGAGTATTTCAAAAGCAGCCCCAACATAGGTTGGTAATATGATTTAATAATGTTTGGAGAGCATGTTCAGTGTAGACCAAAATAATCATAATAATATGGTCCATAGAGAAAGATGTTTTAACTCTCTTTATTTATGCCACAGCATATAGCTAGTGTTCCATAAAAAGTGTCCATTGATATATTATTATTGTAATTTGGGTAACACTTTACAAAAAACTAAGATTAACAATGAGCAAATACAGCATTTATTAATATTTGTTATCATTAGCTGATAAAAATACAACTATTAATTGTTAGTTCATGTCAGCTCATGTTAACTAATAGAATCTTATTGTAAAGTGTTACTGTATTTCGATTATTAGGTCTACCTTTGTAGTTTTGCTAAGCTGCAGTGCTGCTTTTCACATACTTACTCATGCTGTTTTTATGGACTCAATAAAGAAATTAATGAATTGTTTATGACCAATCATAAAACTAGAATATTGCCTGTTAACACTTTTGCCTAGCCCCCAATTACCTATATGAGGTTACCCAAGGTTCTGTTTTAGGCCCTTTATTAATTTTCTTAATTTAAGCAATGTAAAAACATTCTGCAAAAATTATATTCTTGAATGAATAGCAGTTGTAGCTTAGGGGTTTATGCCTTAAATGCTTTTGACAGTGTTCTCATTTGACCGGCAGGTGGCGCTCTGCTCAAGCTAAGCGGTGCTGCAGGAAATATGACGCAAACTGCTGTGTCTTTGATCATTGAATTCTTATTTGACATTTTACTGTACACATTCTCTCCCTCTATGCATTTGCCTTTCATTTTTTACTGTTGAGTCTGACCATGCACAAGTCATTTGTCTTTATGCACATGTGCAATTTATGTGTACATAGGTTTATGTGCAAAGGATTTATTTTTAAGGATTTATTTCCGTTTTAATGGTTTGAAGGAGTGTAATGGTTCAGTTTTGTAGACTGAAGCCTCTTGGGTTAGCACTTGAGGTGGATGGGAAACCAGCACATTTCAGATTGTGAACTCATTCTCTGATTAAATTAAGTGAAGCATTTCAAAAAGATTTTACATTTTATAAAGCCTCTGGAGTAAACAGTAAGAACAATTATTTGTTGTAACATTAACTTAAACATCAAATGTAATGTAAAACAAATGCAACTGGTTAAAAGTCAGCTGTCAGCTATTTCTTTCTTTCTTTTTTTAAGGTTGGGTACAAACAGACAATCATAAATAAATGTATTGAATTAATTGCAGTTCAACAGGACGTGTATATAAATGTAAATGGTGCAGCCAAGGCTTTCCACATTTTGCACCAAATGTGTATTTTAATTACAGAAACATTCAAAGGCTGGAAACAGAGATGGCGTCAGATGCCTTTTCCTTCTGAGTCAAAAGGCGACCTTGTCTGAGTTTGAGAAACACTTAATGGCACTTTTCCTCACGTGGTGGTTTTGGGCTGTGGGGACCAGTGCTGTTCTTATAATCATGCTTTTTTTCCTAAACTCTAAACTACATTCCCAAACGGAAGTTGGTCATCAAACAAAAACTTTACATGTCACCAGCATGAGGTACTCACGAATAATAATTTAGATTTAAAATGGTGTTGAGAAGTTTTTCTGGGCTCCACAAAGCCAAATTTCCACACAGCAGTCTGTAATTATGTTGTATTTAATTCAACCACTAGAGGGGGTATTAAAAGCTTGGAAAACATTTAGAGTGTATTTTATATCTTAATGAAGTGCAGTTGTTTCATGGTGAGCTTGCTCTCCTAAAAATATGTATTAGTAAGTGTTTTAAGTGGTACAAAAAGTTTTGCTGTGCCACGGTCAACTTGAAGGCTTTTAATCTTATGACTCTTTTGTAAGCAAAGCCCAGCTGTGGGACAAGTAAACTATTATAATGCCATCTATTAAAACGCTTCATGAAATATAAAGTTGTTAACTATACAGTGGATACTTTGGTCCACTGCTGCTATTTTAACCATAGCATGCTATATATATGTATATATATACATATCTTGTGGCAAAACACAGTGGCAATGGCTTTAAATGAACCAGTGTTTAACCTTACAGCAAGGTGGCAAAACTGCATTCCTGTAGCAGCTGAAAGATTTAGGCCAGATTTTTTTTGAACTCTAACCTCCAATGTGCAGCTGGCTGTGACAATCTTACACTGAAAGAGACACGTTAAGTGCTCTTGACAAACAGTTTAATTATGGGGCCACAAAATTCCCAGTGCTCATTACAATTATAATGAATAGGGTAAACTAGAGCAGATGTGTCCTAGTACAGTGCCTTTTCAATATGAGCTTGAGTACTGTAGGGCAGTGTGAAAATCTCTACATGGCTGCGGTATATATAGATAAACTTTAGCTACATTTTTTTTGTCAATGCATATATTATAACAAATGATGTTTCTTAAACATTTTAATCCATAGTAATATGTAGTACGCTACACTCTTTTCATCTAGCCAATGGTTATGGCATAAAGTATGCAAAGTAGGGCAGAGAAATGGGCTTAGTGATTGCATCATTAAAGGGTCATATGATGCGATTTCAAGTTTTCCTTTCTCTTTGGAGTGTTACAAGCTGATGTGCATAGATAAGATCCCTGAAGTTACAAAAACTAAAGTCTCAAAACCAAAGAAATATACTTTATCAAAGTTAAGACTCTGCCACACCCCCTAAAACGGCTCGTTCTAACACGGCCCCACATATCTACATCACTATGTGGATATTTGCATCATGCCGCCCAAATGTGCACGCAAAGAAGAAGGCGTGGTTTCAGTAACCGCAGTTAGGTGTTGAAGCAGCATGTCAGGGAGACGCTGTGTTTTTCTAGACGAAAGCAAAAGCACTTTATTTGGTCCTTCCGAAGTAGATGCATTTAGGAATCTTTAAGATTACTTACAACAGATCACTTAAAAGCAATGCATTTTATGGACGACCGTTTCGTGACACTAGGAGAGGGGGGGGGGGGGGGGGGGGGGGAGGGGGGCAGGTAAGTTCTACTTTGCTATGACAATCTGGAGCTTCTGAATCAGCTACTGTAAGTATGTTTTGTTACTAGTTTAAGTATTTGCTATTGACTGTTCAAATGCGGAGTTTTGCTCATTGTGTGTGTGTGTGTGTGAGAGAGATGGAGAGAACACAGCGTCACATCACAGTGGAGTCAGCTGTCTTAATTGCAGCTTGTGTACTGCATCATTACTGTGTCTGTTCCCCTTTCGGGCTCGAACTGATGGTAAAACTAATGACATAATTTACTGTCTTTACATTTATTTTGAAAGATGAAGCTCGCGATTATGAAAAGGGGCGTTACATTTCCAACGAGTGCATGCGGTGTTCGGCCAATCACAACGCACCGGGTCAGCTGGCCAATCAGAGCAGACTGCGATTGTCGGAAAGGAGGGCTTTGTAGAAAACGAAGCGTTTGAGAGGGGCGGGGCATAGAGGACTTACAATAAGGTACAGTATTTGAAAAAGAATGTGTTTTTGAACATTAAAGCATGTTACATATTCTGTTACACCAAATACACAAAATAATGATCTTTAAAAAAGCATCATATGACCCCTTTAAAGGAGTAGTTCACCCTAAAATTACATTTTTAATCACCATTTAAGCCCCAAGGTGAATAACATGTAAAACTTTTTTCTGTGAAACACAAAATGAGATATTTTGAATAATGTGCACACTTATCCCATACAATGAGAGTTTAAAGAGACAGTTCACCCCAAAATTAAAATTCTATCATCACTTACTCAACCTTGTATTATACCAAATTGTATGACATCATATCCTCTGTGAAACACTAATTGTGAAATAGAGCTGTTTTTGTCAATACAATGAAACATTGGACCCTACTGACTTTCATTATATATAAAACAAAGGTTGGAACAACATGAAGTTAAGTAAATGATGACAAAATGTTCATTTTGGGTGAACTATCCCTTTAAGGCGCTAGTATTTCTGTTAGATATACAGTATCTTGGCAAATATTATGAAAACATAGGTGGATGAACTGTTCTAGTAAGTTATAAAACTGTTTATTACTCGTTACAAAATGTTACATAGCAACCTTGAGTGTTACCCCAAACATTGTTGGAGTAAATACATTTCTTGAAGTGTAGTTTCTACTACTAATACATCAAAAGAAAAAAAAAAGGAAAAAGAAAAATATAATTGATTACCCTAGGAGAACTGAGTTACTTTTCAAATTTTCTTGGTACTTTCCCAAAATCTTTTGTGCAAAGAAATCATGCTTTTATAATTAAAAACTCTTTTCTGGCAAGTGTTGCACTTCATTTAATACAGACGCAAATTTGACTGCTGCCAGCACTTACAGACCTAAAGTTCAAACAATATCTAAAATTTTAACTGTTAGCAAACCTTAAACAGAAATGGATGAAAAACCTGTGTGGGCTTTTCTAAGTGCTCCTAAAATGTATTTTCCCCAAATGTAGTTTACATTTCAGTTGTATCTCCTGATAAAAAGTCCTCTGAGTAAGCAAGTGTACACCAGCAAATACAAAACTCACTTTCTGACACTTAAGTAGTCCTGCATTATCCACTCACCATCCAAAATCGCTCTTTAGCTCCACAGTTCAGAGCAGTCAGAAATTACAGTAGCGAGTGAACATGATACAAAATGTGTTCAGTTTGTGAAGGTTATGTACAAGCACCTCAGTCCTACATTTGACAAACACATTCCACATTGCTCTGGTGATCAGAAGCGAGTTTGGCTGGGTGTGAGAGTAGCTGAAAAGGAGGCCAGCAGACAGTGGTCAAAGAAGCTTGTGAAGCCTACCTCACATTGTATCACTGACATTTAAGATTCCTTCAAGGAAAGCGTAGTTTGTTTTATTTACATGTAACCGTGTAACACACCAAACTGCAATACTCGGGTCTCTTTTTTGCGACTTTATCAAATGTGATATCTCATTGCTTAACCCTTGTAGGATTGAAAAATAAACATATAAAACTACCACACTGTTACATTAAAAAAAAAATAACAACAGCAACAAAAACATACAGTCAAGAGTAATGTGAAAAGGTCCAACATTTACCCAGGCAGCTCTTGCATTATCGTATCATAGTGTTTCAGATAAAAGAGCTCTCAGAATGGACTGAAATAGCACTGTTGCATTGCTCTGATTTGTCACTCGACTTTCCTTTGGATGCCTCCATGGACATCGTGCCCATCTCCACTTGGGCACCTGTGCCAAGGCAACATGTCTTCGAACAAGCCAACTGACACTTTCAAACAGTCCGGTGAGAACAAGCCACAATCAGCCCAGTTGGCCCCTGTTCAAAGAAAAGTGCAAATCAAAAAACTTGAGTGGCAAGAAGGTAAATAACAGAAATAACTGCTCCCATGTTAAAACGTTTATAAAACACTGCTATTCGTTGGGTACATAGTGTGACCATGCTTGATGGGATTTTCTGGGGAGCATCAAGTCTGAGTTAAGCATGGGCTGGGCAGGTCCGGCCAGGGAATATCAGACTGAGTCACCTAGGAAAGTTTAGTGCTGGGGTGCACTGAAGAGAGTTGAGGGGGACTGAAAGCTGGCTGGGGGTGAAGGGCCGATATGGGGTAGAGGCCAGGGTGCAGAATGTCCCCGTATGAGGTACCCACTTGGTGCCTGTAAATGTGGGCGGGATTGGCAGCCAGGAACTGTCTTTGCATCATTAAGGAATGAATAGCGAAGGGGGGCATGAGTGGTGACAGAACAGCCTGGTTCTTCAAGTACTGCAGTGGATGGGAGTAACTTGGGGTAACGTGAGAGCCCAAGCTTTCATACATGTCCTGGACCTGAGATACAAATGTCCCTGGATACAGCCCTTGGAACAGGTGGGAGGGGAAGGGGATCTTGTGGCCCTCTGATGTGTAACTATTGATGTGCGCCATATGAGTTGGTTCTGCATGTTTCATGGACTCACTCTCAGCTTCTGGTGTCCTAGGTTTCCCTGGGCCGTCTCTTTGTGTCGAGCAGTGCAAGGGTGTCACAGCCCGGATCTTCTTCTCCGAAGGTCCGTTTTCCAAATCCTCAAGGGTCCTTTTCAGTGGCCGCGCAGTGCAGATATTCTGTGGGCTGCTTTTGGCGCTCAGAATGGGCCGAGCCATCTCATCGATTTTGCATCCCAAGGACTCTTCGCCTCTGCCGTTGTGTGCTTTCTCCAGAATCTTTGAGTGAGATTCGGGGACCTTTTTAGACATGGACACAGTCATAGGAGGAACACGACAGGCCCTGGGATGGTAATCTATGCTTGAGCTCTGACTGTTGCCTGCTTGAAAGAGAGAAGAGTTTTTAATGTCCTGTTGTATTGTGGGATGTGGGATGCCACAGAGAGAGGATGTGGAAAGAGGGAGTTTGTGCGGAGAGGATTTTGGGAGACTCAAATCAGTTGGTTGCTCCTCTGTTACCCTTTCTGGAGGAGGTCCCTTTTCTTTCTGACTTAGCTGGGCACTGTAATTCAAACCCACATTGTCGGGATGTTGGCTTGATGGAAAGCCCTGGGCGGTCTCACAGTCCCGAGGGTAAACGTCTCCACTAAGATACTTGCTTATCTGCTCCTTGCACAGGTGGTGCTCGGTTTGTCGGCTGAGATTGTGTAGGTGAGGTGAGGAATAAAAGTCACTCAGGAAGCTTGGAGCCTGGCCAGGACGAGGC